>JAKOGI010002948.1:0-75774 GCA_029747015.1 Carnegiea gigantea
TGAGAAGATAAACTTACAGTTGTCTTGATCAAATCGTTTGATCTTTTAGCCTTTTGGTGGTCGTTGCATATTTTGCTTTTGTGGTTTCATTAAGAATGATACGTCTCTTCCTCCTTGCTTCTTTGGCCGAAGTGATTTCATCCATTTAGATTGTTGTAAGTGACTATGTTAGTGAATCTTTTGTGAGATAGTTTTTTCGGGTACATTTGATGATGGAGAGATTACTTTTTATTGTACTTATAAGTCATGAATTTTTTAGTAAAAGTTGCTATCAATGAGATAACGGTTATGTGAATGCAAACAGTTTTTGTGGTTAATTACATAAGTAAGTGGCTTTTCAATTTTTTTGTGTGCATTTGATGATGGAGAGACTACTTTTTGTTGTACTTATAAGTCAAGAATTTCTCATTATACGTTGCTATCAATGAGATAACGATTATATGAATGTAAACTGTTTTGGTGGTTAATTGCATAAGGTAAGTGGCTTTTCACATCTTTATCCATACTATTGAATTTTTTTCTTTGTTTATACCTACATATTTATTTAATATACTAGTATAAACTTGTTTAATTATTAGAAAATTAAAAATAAATTTGATTTTATTTATTTACTTTCCTTGAGGTGTTTGGTTTGGGATGTTGATGATGGAATTTCATTCAAGAAATAGAATAATTTCACTTGTAATACTACATAGCTTTTAATTGTAAATGGAGTTGTCAACTGTAAATCCAAAATTTAACTACCATGTTTGGAATTTAAAAGTAAAAACTAAAGGTAAAAATTACCACGCTCCACTTATGTGCGTCCTTTTATAGTCGTATCTTGTTTGGGATTTATAATCCTTTTGAAACCCTAATTTTAACCACGACATGTTAACCCATGATATTTTGAAATAACAATGACTATCGTAATTATCGGTGGTTAGCTCATTTGCTGAGATAAATCACACCAACTAATAGTGAGAAGCCATTAGAAGTCATAACAATTGCAAGTAATCGATATACTCCTAGACTATGCTACGACTCCATTAAAAGAAATAAACAAAAGAGCAAAGACAGGGAAGCGAATATAGTCATCTTAATAATCCCTTCTGAGACTACTCAAAATCCTTCCTCAGCAATCAATGTATAATCAATGTAAGAGATGCATTCTATCTACTTAAATGAGTTTGTTAATTTCTTTGTAACTTACGGTGATTTAGTATTAGAAAATAGAAGGTCAAATTTTATTAAAATTGGGGTAATGGGCAACGAATAATATGTAAAAATGTTTTAAATTTATATAAAGAAAATAAAAAGTCATATGAGATTAATACATGTATTACTTAAATGAACCAATGGTAATGTCAATTCAACATTGAGATGCACTTTGTCACATGTAGGGCATCAACATATATGCTAACTGTAATATGACATTAACACAGTGGCCATGCAAGATAATGGCAATAAATATTTCTTTAAACGTACAATTTTAATGGATTTTCTTAGAATCTTAATTGTAAATAACTACTTGTTATATTTAAGCATAAGAATATAAGTAGTCCACTTACGTCATGAATTACGGTGTTAGCGACATAATTCTGTAGAGGGTATTCTTAAAGTAAAAGCGAATGGTATTTAAGAGCCAATTTTATATTATAGAAAAATTGTGAGTAACTTCTTATTTAAAGATGTATTTCAATTGAGAAAATGTAATTAACAATTGGTTTAAGTTAACAATTTTAGTGTATTAACCATGTGGAATCAATAACTATATGCATACTGTAACTATACACAATAGCAATTGTTTAAAAAATTACATTGAACTATACGCAAATCCAATTGATTAAAATGGTTAAAAAAATCCAATGGAACTAAACGCGAATCCAATTTAAAAATTTCCTTTTGCTGTATCTTTGAATAATCTGGTTTAAAAGTGAGAATTAAGAATCCATGGATTCTATAGTGTATAATCCTTACATGATACATTTTATTACAATGAAGGGCGGAGGGAGCAAATGGTATAGTTCATTTTAGGGTAGCTTAGAGGATTATAGGTATGACTATAACTTTCAGATTGGCTATTTATCTGTAATTCTAAACAATTTTGGTTAACATACATATGATTCTACTATGTGATGTACATAATTTTTGTTAAATACGTGTATAGTTTGTGCTAATAGCTATTATCAATTACATTGAATTATCAGTAACTATACACATTTTGTCACTATACGCATATTGACATATCTACACCCCATGGTTACTTAAACAAAAAGTACCCAATAGTATAATCATGTGGGCAAAATGAGAATTGAAGCTATATCATTTGTTGGACATAATTTGTAAATTCAATATACAAAAATATTGAAGCAAAATTGTACTGTGTATAATTTGATGTAGCCGAATTTATCTTTTAAAATAATTCCCCATTATGTTTTAGTAATTGAATGATAATGGAAGGTAAAGCCATTATCATTCACCATTAGGAACACCAAGATGAATTAGGTATTTCCAAAAACTTTAATACCTTTAAAAATATTAGCATAAATATTTAAGCAAGAAAGTAATAATATTATAAGCTTCCTTAGAAGTTCAACAATGTTTATCATTACTTTTGAAATTCCTAAACAATTTTATTCATTATTGTTTCCAAGTGCTGCTTTTGTTATAGCTCTTAACTACTACATCGACAACATCAAATCTATGGAACTGTCACTTTCACCAACATCATTCATGTGCTTATCCTCATTATCTTCATCATCAATGAAGCTAGCAATTGAACAGCCTGAAGTTAAAAGTTATTCACATTGAAAAGACATAAGAAATGAATTGCATATAGTTAACTATTACATACTTGATCTTCCTTCTTTTTTTTTTTTTTTTGGTTTGAATTCACTTTCTCCATGTTGCAATCATGATCCTCTAGGTTTGGGTAATCTTGTAGTTCATGACTCATATTATTAGAACCCAGCCCGGCCCAAAAGGCAACAATGAGATTTCTTTTTATTTGGAAAAAAGGCACGAAAATTTGAATTGTAGTTATCCTCTTGAGCTTATCTTTTGTGACAGTGTATGAGTTTTTGATATTCGTTGCATCTATGACAACCTCTTTCCCTCTTGATGCATTATTTGCACTTGATACTACCTATAATACTTATGAATTTAGAAGAATCATATATTATATAAAGAATGTAAGACATAATATCTATTTTATAGACATTTGACTACCTTTTTATTATTTCCTTCCAAAAGATAAGATTCTGAGAAAACCTTCATTATAGTGAAACTTTGTTTGGTAGTTGACTTGTTATAGAAAGGGAATCTTATTTTATTTGAAAAATGTATTTCTCTCCTATAATTTTCTTGATTGGAAATGGAAGTTTATCTTTGCCATCTTCAACCTATAAAGTAAGATGTTTAAGAATGTGTCATATACAATCTTGCAATCTTTTGTCATGAAATTCAGATGACTATAAAATGTATTGTAACACAACCCTTTCATTTTCATCCATGTCACAAAGAGTAAGACATGATTGGCCAATTAATTTCTCAGCGTCTTTATCAAAAAGGACAAATATTGTGGCATTAGATTCATCTTTAACTAGAAGTTCCAATTGAAACCTGCAAAGTTCCGTTGTTATGTGATGTATTTTGAAATATTTATTGAGAACACAACAAAGTTGTTATTAGTATTACCTTATAATAGGTTTTTCAACGTTCTTCTGGCAATGTTCACAATACAAGTGAGATCCCATCTTTTTCAGCTTTTTTTTGCAAATATTATTATAACATGAGACATATTTCCAATCCTTTTCTCTTTTGATGTCGACAATCTCATCAACACAGTAAAAACACAATTCCTTCCAATTAGGGGGGAAAGGGTGTTAGTTTACATATAAATCAATTTGATGTTCTTGAACATTTTTTCCCTCTCAGCAAATACACAACTAGGGGAGGTGTAGATAGAAAAGGAACATAAATATGTTAAAAGGTGTCATACATTTCAAAGATAGAAAAAGGATGGGTTTAGGTGGTATACAACTTGGAAGAAACACTACTAAAAAAGTTCATATTAACGACGGAATTCAGCGACGGAAAAAATTAACGATAGATTTGGCGACGGAAATGGCGACTGAAAAAGAGTTTTACAAAAAAGTCATATTATACGACAGATATGGCGATGGAAATTTTAATCCGTTGTCAGAATTGACAGTGGGCGACGGAAATTTCGTCGCCATAATTAATTTCTTTTATTAAAAAAAGTGGGCAACGGAATTTTCGGCGCCTAAAAAAAAATCGAATTTTTTTTGAAAAAAGGGGCTGGCGACGGAAATTCTGTCTCCATTCCGTCGCTACCCCTTTAAAATGAAACCAGAATTCTCTGGTTTCATTTTTGCAAAGCTTCGAAGAGAGAGAGGGGGAGTGGCGATCTTCACGAACCTCGCTCGCCGGCCATCCCCCGCCCTACCCAGCCACCGCCGGCCGTCCCTCGCCCCCCAGCCGCAGTCTGTCACTGTCCCCTGCCGCCGGCCGCCGCCCACCGCCCCCTCACCACCGGGTTTTTGGAGTAATTTGAGGTATTTTTCTCAACTAAACTACTTGTAATTTCTACAAATTTTTGTATTACATTGTTAGAATTTCATAGTTAGTTCATATTTATGTTGAAATGTGGTGTTTGTGTGAGGTTATTGCTTTAATTTGGTTCAAGATTGGGTAAATGCGATTTAGGGTTTAGGTTTGGTAGTTTGAAGTTAAAGTTTGATATGTTGGTGGAATGAAATGGTTTAATTGATAATGTTGTTGAAATGTGCAATTTGTGTGAGGTTATTGCTCTAATTCGTTACAAGAATTTGGTAAATGTGATTTAGGGTTGAGGTTTGGTAGTTTGAAGTTGAAATTTCATATGTTGGTGGAATGAAATGTTTTAATTGATAATGTTGTCGAAATTTGGTTGGAGATTTTGCTCAATGCAATTTAGAGTTTAGGTTTGGTGATGTGAACTTGAAAGTTGATATGTTGGTGGATTGAGATGCTTTAGTTTATAATTTTGTTCAAATGTGATGTTTGTATGAAGTTGTAGCTCATATTTGTTTAAAGATTTCGCCCAATGCAATGTACACTTAGATTTGGTAATTTTAAGTTGAAATTTGATATGTTGGTGAAATAAAGCGGTCAACTATGTATGAATTATTAGTTTTGTGATATTCGTGAGAATGTAAGTATATTTGTCGAAATTTATAAGTTTTTTTTTTTTGGTGCATGTGGAAATTTTAAAGTAAACATATATAATATATAATTGCGTAATTTATGTAATTATTATAATTTTGATTAAAATTAATTCTTATCAAATACCTTATGTGGTTATTGTTATTTGAGCAGAATATGAATGGTCCTCCACATCGTAGGTGGATGTATAATAGATTACTGCCTGATCGTAGTGGTTATACGCAAGAATTTCTAGATGGAGTAAACCAATTCGATCAATTTGCACGTACACAGACAGAGTTTCTGAATGGGGGAAAGTATAGATGTCCTTGTGCGAAATGCAGAAATAGGTGTACTTGACACCTGATGAGGTCAAGATGCACCTTATGTATAAGGGTTTTGTGCAAGGGTATTGGTTTTGGATAAGTCATGGGGAAATAGAACCTCAGGAATATGGTTCTGGGTATTCAAATAGTGAAATTCCCGAAGTTGGAGGTTCAAGTCATGTTAATAATGACTACTCTGAATCCTACGTAGATCGGATGGAGGACATGGTTGATGATGCTATAATAGCAAATCAAAATATAAGGGAAGAGGGGTCAAGCACTTGCCGAGAACCATTTTATAATATGGTTCAAGCTGCTCAACAACCCTTATATGATGGTTGCTCCACCCACAGTGAGCTATCTGCGGCGGTGAGACTGTTGAGTATTAAATCTGATTATAATATGCCTCAAAACTGTTTCAATGAAGTTGTTCAATTAATGAAAGAGATGTGTCCCCCTAACAACCGCGTGCCTAACAACTATGGGCAAACGAAGAAGGTTGTTAAAGATCTCGGCAACGATGTGGTCCAAATTGATTGTTGCCGGAAAGGTTGCATGCTATTTTATAAGGAGGACGCAAACTTGGATACGTGCAAGTTTTGTGGGCATTCAAGATGAAGAGGCAAAAGGTCACAACAAAGGAATCAGAATCCATTGCCATACTCAAGGATGCATTACTTGCCGTTAAAACCTCGACTGCAGAGGTTGTACGCATCAAGAAGTAGTGCAGAGCACATGAGATGGCATTATGAACATCGACGTGAGGACGGTGTTTTATATCATCCATCAGATGGGGCAGCATGGAAACATTTCGATACCAAGTACCCTGAATTTGCTGCAGAGCCTCGGAATGTGAGGTTTGGCTTATGTGTTGATGGATTTAATCCTTACACATTGTCTTCAAGATCATACTCCATTTGGCCGGTGGTCATTACACCTTATAACCTCCCCCCTGAAATGTGTATGACCACACCGTTTATGTTCTTGACTTGTGTAATCCCCGGGCCCAAAAATCCCAAGAACAAGATAGATGTATATTTACAACCTCTTGTTGATGAGTTGAAAGAGTTGTGGGATGTTGGAGTTGAGACTTATGACATTTCTACGGGGCATACATTTCAGATGAAGGCTGCACTTATGTGGACCATCAATGATTTTCCCGCATATGGAATGTTATCTGGGTGGAGTACTAATGGCCAATTGGCATGTCCTATATGTATGAAACAGCAAAAGGCTTTGAGATTGAGAAATGGAGGTAAATTCTCATGGTTTGACTGTCATCGGTGTTTTTTGCCAAGGAATCATGCATTCAGAAGAAATAGAACAGCATTTAGGAAAGGCAGAACTATTACAGGGGGTCCTCCTCGCCGACTATTTGGGGAAGAACTTTATGCCGAGGTGGAAGATTACCCAATGGTAACTACAAATGGTGACTTTGTGATACCAGGATTTAAGGAAAATGAGCACAACTGGATGAAGAAGAGCATATTCTGGGAGTTGCCTTATTGGCAACACCAACTGCTCCGCCATAATTTGGATGTGATGCACATTGAAAAGAACTTCTTCGAGAGTATTATTAACATTATTATGGATGTACTTGGCTTTGTTGTCACCTATTTCAGGTATGGATTCTAGTTCTCGTCGAGGTAAGTCCTCCCCTCGAGGTAGAGGACGAGGGCGTAGGAGCTCTGCCGTAGATCCGACCGCAATGGACATTGATCCATCTTCCCCCCAGGTTCCTCATATACCAGTTCAGCCAGGAGCCACAATGGCTGCTTACATACCAGGTATTTCAGGACCAATGCCTCCCCCATTTGGGGCTTTCCATCATCAGACCTCATACATTCCCAACCAAAGCACCATGTACGGCCAATTTGCCTACAACATTCCTCCAAACCCCCATCTAGTTCACACTGTGCAGCCTACTCCCCAACCCGCTCACCCTAACACAAACCAGTCCCAAGACAACATTGCAAGTGGTGAAAGTGAAGCACAATCCAGTCATGGGAGCACTCGAGCTAAGACTTGGATTGAGCCAGATGGTAACGGGTAAGTCTTCATTTGTTATATCTTATGAAGTACTACATGAATTTTGCATAACAAGTAATCAATTTGATGTGTTATGTTCAATTAGGTTTCTCCCCAATGATGGTGCTGTTAGTAGGATTTCGCTCATATTTCAAAGCAAATTTGACGGAGCTTGGCCTAGTTGGAGTAAAGTGCCCAAACCAGTACGAGATTTGTGGTTTGGAGAGTTCAAGGTAACTACAGTGACTTCGTATTAACAGTTTCTGTGAATGTGATAAATTACTATTGAATTATTTGATGTGTTTTTGTTTTCATAATTGCAGAAGTGGTTTACTTGGGATCCGGTCCATGAGGACCGTATAAGAAGGAATTTTGAAAACCGAGGCAATGCACGCTTGAGAGACTTCTTTGGCAAAGCAAGGAAGCATAACAAGAAGCCTGTTTGGCTCGGTGATGCTCAATGGGAGGGACTCCAACAGCACTGGGCGAATGAACATTACAAGAAATTGCGTGAAATAGCCCAGAAGAACCGACTGGGGACTCCAGAAAGTGGTGGCCATCTCTCCACACTTGTGGCTCGATCCCTATGCATGAGCATAGGCGGCGTCTGGTAAATGAATTAATGTTTGCTATGTATTCGTTTAAGTTTAATACTGTATTTTGTGTTGTGCTTGACATCATTCTTTCTGGCACGTACATAGAGGGAACAACTTGGGACGGAGCCCACCATTGTTGAATTATTCAGTCGCACTCACAAACTCCATGGGCAAAGAAGATGCCCCTTGGGTTGACAAGAAATCACAACAAACATATGTAAGCAACTAGCTATTCTCAATCTTCATTGGTAGTTCAACATGAACTTGTATACTTTATTTTCAGTAATTGTAGTATACATGATTTCGTGCGCATGTTGCGGTATTGTAGGAATCCTTTGAACGTGATTTTCAAAATGTTATCAACTCTCAAGGGACCGGGGATGGCACTTCTCAAGATCCAAACCAGCCATTTTCAAACCCAAATGAGTTGTGGGTGAAGACGTTCAAGAACAAGAAGGGTCGTATTTATGGCATTGGTGACGAGGCTGTCAACATTAGGGAATCCGGTTACTTCAGTCCCACTCAAAGATCCGGTACAGTTTTCATATTAAAGTTTCAATGAATATGGTTATACATTGAATTTACTTAATTGCAATACTAATGCGTACTTCACTGAAATGCCTGTCAGCAGGTACCGGTTCTACGCCATCGCAACAAGAGCTCAATGACTTAAGGGGTGTAGTAACCAACTTGGGGGGTGAGCTAACTTCACAAGCTGAAAGCTACCGGTTGCTTATGGAGAAATGTAAGCAACTGGAGGAATCCAACAAATTGCTCACCCAAAGCAACCAACAACTGAGCCAATGATGGAGACCATCATGACCGCTCTCGTACCTCCCCTTCTCAGCTCAAGGAAGACCCCAACAAGCTCAAAGAGGCTAAAGAGTTTGCTATCCTATGCAGAAAGGCCGTGACTATGCCGGAGGAATTCATACATAGCTCCCTCACGCCATGCCCGGTTTTTGTCACTTGTTTACAACAATATGTAATGGACCAACATGCTGAAGGTCCTTACACTATTAAATCCTAGAAAATAAGCTTTCTTTCAAGACCAACCACGTTCAATTTGGATATCATTTGGTTGGTTAAATCTAGCTCACAAGTATATGGTATCCCGGCGCAGGGCAGTTTGGGCAGTCCGTACTCTTTGGGCCATAACTTTTGATTGGCGGGTTCAAACTTAGCAAACTTACATTCCCTGGAAAATAGACTTCCTAAGCTTTCCAACAAGCCTGAGAACATCGAATTTGGCCCAGTATTCTGAGAGATATGGCTCCTGGAAGTTGAGGTTGCTGCAAGTGTGAATGCAATTATTGCAATCCATGTGAACTTGGTATTTTACTCTTCATGTCGGCTGCTACCCCCTCCAACTCCGTGTGACTCTCTTCCTAGCAAGCTTTGAATGTGTGAGATAAAGGATTCATGCATCCATTTGAGCTTCTACCCCCTTTTCACACCAAACATCCAAGAGACACACCTTTTCACTCCTTGGTACATCCACATGAAGGGCTAGCTACAATGTACTTAGGTTTCTTTGTTTTCTACACTTTTTTTTTGTTTTCTTTGTACCTTTTCATAATGTAAGGCCTTTAGTATAAATAGGCCATAGCTTGAGGTTGTAAGCATTCACTTCCAACTTGAAATACAAGCAATACAAAGCAAGCATTTGAGTGTTCTCTCAATTGTGTTCTAAAGCCTAGTTCTATATCTTGAGTGTGGCAACCTCAAGTGGTGTTCTAGGTCCCTTCCCTCATCTAGGTGGTGATTAACTTATGTATCCTAGATTGAGTTAAGGGATTGCCCCAGTTATTTGGCTTGAGTGGCTCCAATTGGATTATCTCTAGTCAAATACTTGAACTATCCTTCTCTCATTTTTAATTTGTTCTTACCCCTCAAAAACCAAAAAACACATCTTGTCTTGGTTATTTGTGCTCACCTATACATCAGCTAACAAATGATGAGCATCGATCAGCGCCTCCAAGCTTTCTTTCAAATGCAACAGGCGTCTGGCTCGGGATCTCAGCCACCATTTACTCATCACTCACAACAAAATAAGGAAGAGGAAGAGGAAGAGGAAGAGGAAGAGGAAGAGGAAGAGGAAGATGAAGAGGAAGAGGATAATCTTCACCTTGGTGATTGAGTTGGTTGCAGTTTTTCTTCAGCTGGTGACTCTTCTGCTTGGTTCTTTACGAAGTATATCTCTTGATGCTTGCTTCCCCTCCCCTTTGTGCTTATTTCACTCCCCTCCCCTTGGTGCTTATTTAATTTTCCTCCCATTTGGCGCTTGCTTCTCCCTCTTCTGCAAACATATGACTTCATTCTCAATTACTGTCAACTTTTGGTTTGTTTGGATTTGTGGTTTGTAATATGTACAGACTTTGTTTGGAACTTGTGTTTTGTAAATTGAAAACCCTTGGTTGGAAGTGTTACGTTAGATGTGATATTCCACCTTTGTGTGGCTTGAAATTGTTGAGAATGCTTCAAATCGAATGAAATCATATTCAAAACCATTGGATGTTGATTGAGTGCAAAGAGCTTGTAAATTTCTTGCAGGGATTGAAATGTATATATTAAGAGATACGATCAAAAACAAGCGTTTTTATTTTAAAAAAAGATAAACTTAGCGACGGAATGGCAAAAATTTATTTTTTTTTGGGGCAGGGGTGGCGACGGAATTTTTGATCCGTCGCCATCAGAGACAGACTTTCCGTCGCTAAGTCCGTCGCTGATGGCGACGGATTTTTATTCTGTCGCCACCCCTGTCCCGCCAATTTCCTCGCCAAAAAAAAGTATGTCGCAATTTCTGTCGCTGAATCCGTTGCCAATGACGACGGAATTTCAAAATTCCGTCGCTAGGTACTCGGTGGCGAGCGAAAATCCGACAGCAGTATTTCGTCGCTAATTTCGTCGTTGATATGAAAATTCCGTCGGTGATATACCTTATTCCATCACTGATTCCGTCTTTATTTGGTCTTTTTCTTGTAGTGAAATTAGAATAATGATATACTTTAAAAATATGTCATTTTTCAATGAGGGTGGTGAGGGAAGATTTTTATAGCATAGTCATTCTAATATTTGTGAAAAATGTTATGTACCCAAGGTAGCAAGCCAAATTTTCATTATTGATATTTTAAATTTGTAAATAGTACGCACAAAAATTTTAAAATATGTAAAACCATGTGAAAGCCTTTTTTAGTTGTTTTGAGGATCTTTGCACTATCTCCTCTTTAGTGATGGTTTTAGACGTCATACCAAGTCTTCCCACATTAAGTTCCTTAGTAGATGACCTGTGAAATGAATGTGATACAATTATTTTTATTAATAAGTAAATTGTTCTAGCAAGAAAGACTTACTCCAGGTGTGTTTTCAAATCGTTGGCTTCTTTGACTTTCGGATTTAAATATATGCAACTGGCAAAAGATGAAGATAATGTCACATTTCCTACATTGGAACATTAGAAGTTAATGTCCCATTTGTTTTTCAGTCCATATTTCTCAAATAATTTAACTTTATAATTGTGTCTTTTTTGACTTTTGAAGGATCGGACATATTTCTTCATGCTCACCAACAAATTCTTTTACCATAGTGGAGGTGAACACCCTAGTATTAATTGTACTATCCGAGAATAATTTCCATTGGTTTTCATAGTCCTCCATACATTTTTCGAAAAATTAGCTTCCGAGTCCACTATGGTATGGGTAAATATTTAATTGATCCAGAGAATTTCGATAAAGATTTTTGGAACTACCCAAGTTCAGGTAATAATTTTTTGGAGTACAACTATTTGGGATAATTTTTTTTTTGTAGGACAAATATTTTTTCTTTGGCTCAAACGTTTCTGAAATTTCTATTTTTGGCCGAAATGGGGTTCAACATGCAAATACTCAAACTTTTGGGTTGTTTTTGAAAGCTAAACTTATATAATCATTTGCGCTTCTTATAATGACTTTACTGGTACTACTTGTCACAATCTACTATTTATATCATAAATATTACATTTTCTGTGATTAAAGGTCCACCATGTTTAGCAAAAATAATTAAAGCTTAATTACAGAGTTTTGACCGTTACCTGAACTTAGTCGACGCTGGATTTCGGCATTCCTCTAGCTTCCGATTTACAGAGATTGCTAGTCTCAAGCACACCTTTCTTAGATCAATATAACACGTATCTGTTCATTTTCTGCCTTAAACCGTGTCACTAATCAAGCTTTATATTTTAAAGTATAGTGAGACTTTAATCAAGAAATCAAAATCTTTAAGACATAAGGTTCAATTGAATAACGTTCTCTACTGAGAAACTTCTTTTATTGAAAGCTTAAAAGTGGAAATATTACAATGGAAAGGTTGATGAGGGACTTAAGCTATTAAGATCATTAGAGATGCTTACTCACAGAGAAATGAAGAATTCTGACTTTCCTTTTGCTCAAGTATGCTCAAATAACTATATCCCTTCTTAACACTCATCCTCTCCTTTTATAGAGGAGTTGGAATACATAAGATACCCTAATGGCTACAGTATACACTGATTTTACACATGGCTACCGTTCGATTCATAAGGCTATAGTAGACTGCTATATTTTATAGACCTGACACCTTTTAAAATAGTACAATAATGGAGCAACAACTTTTTAGAACCTTTTAATGTTGATAAAACTAGTCATCATTATTAAGATTCTACATGCTTTTATCCCCAATAATGTCATCCAGTCCATCATTATTTGGATAATCATCAAAATCTTCACCTGTTTAAGGATGCTCTGGTTCCCATTTTTTAAATAATTCATGGAGATAGTCCTTTCCTTTTTTTGATAAGAATTTTCCTGCCACAATATCAAAGAGATAATCAAAAACATCTTCTGAAGTAGCTTCTTCTACCTTCATATATTTGTTGAACTCATGATGATAGGAAAAAGTACTATTTTCGCATTGCATTAGCATTACTTCTTGCTCGATCAATGCCGATATTTGATGGAAAATATTGAATAACCAATGGGTCTTGCTAAAGCAGGATAAGTGACTAACTCATGTTGTTCCAGAAACCATTCTTGTTGTTGATCTCTGGGATTGTCTAAATCAACTAGTTGAACTAGACAATGGACTGGTTTAGATTTTCTATTTTTATACTCAATTAATGCACAATGTACCTCCACATATAGGCATCTAGTGTACGAGATTTTTGCTGGTCCATCAGGAAATGTGAAAACCAAGGAGTTGGCATTTTTTAATATCGGGGTTTATTTGAGCATTCGAGGCTAGGCCTTTAGAAAATCCCAAAAAAACTTAGAAAATCAAAAATTTGAAAAAAAATCAAAATGGCTATTTGCCATTTATCTCAATTTGAGCATGAACCTTTTTGACAATACTTGTCTAGATTGAATAATTATCGTGCTCAATATATGCATTTCACATTTGAAAAATAGAAAATATGCAATGTTGTGCTTGAGGGGATAATACATGAGACCGAAGCCACCATTGAGTCTATGTGTCAAGGTGATATGTGCTTTTTAGACGTTGATGATATGTGGGCCTTATTTGAGTCTTTGGTTTGGTATCAATGGCACTACAAGAATATTAGTGCGTCTGTTGTGTGCCCTTCCCCCACTTTCTATGATTTGAGCACTTATTCTCCTCTTGTGTGCTCTTATTGTCAATCTTTTGCCCGTGATGCGAATTCTTGTCTCTATTATGATATTTTCGATGCATGCTACGCTAGACCTAATGTTGTAATAGAGACAATGAATGAGCAAATGAGTGTTTTGTCGGTAAGATGAGGGAGTGTGGCCTATTGAATGAGACCGACCCTAATTCATCTTCTCCTAGACTTGAGGTTAGTCTCTATGATGATTATGAGTCTTCCATTCCCATGAAGCCTAATTTTATTGTTGATTCACCTTTGACTAGCCTAGAGGAAGTGATTGATCCTCCCTTGACATCTTTATCATTCATCGCTCCATCCTTACCTAGCATACCTAGAGACACTACTGAGGGTGTCTTGCACTTACTTTCTTTTCCCCTCCCTTTAGCTCAATGTACGGTGCTAGAGATAGGTGAGTCTCTTAGGGGTGATGCTAGTTGTGTAAAGGATGATTCGCTTGATTGGTTGGGCGATATTGCATTGTTAGAGCCTTCTTTTAAGGAGTATTATAGTGATGATGTGAGGGTTGGTTCTGCTCCTTGCATTGAGCATATTGACCCCATTTGCACCGAGTCACTTGATTTAGTCCCCATTTCATCCCCTTTCCTTCCCACCACCCCTTCTCATTTACATGCTGTTCATAAGTCCCTAGGTGACATTAGAGGGTACAATCCCTCCTTTGACCCTTATTGTGTATACCTAGCAGGCATACCTAGGAAAATTGAGTGGATCACTTTCTTCGATTATTCTTTCGATTTTTCTATGGCATTTGATAAGTGTAAGAGGACACTAACTTTCTTTGCTATGGTCTTGATAAGTGCTTATCGTGTATATCATTTTAGGGTCATTTTGTTACAATTTTAGGAGAATTATGTGCTTTAAGTTACTATTTATACTCCTATTCTAGATTTATGCTTGGTTATGGTTGTTTGATAATATTTACAAGAACTTGGATCATTTTGACCCAGCATTTGACCCTCATTTGAGTAGATTTTGACCCCTCACGAATGTGCATGAGGTGTTATGCCCGTGGAGCAAGAAGAGAGCAGATATGTGGTTCCTGCCAAGGCCACGGTCCAACCATGGTGCCTACCACAGACCATGGTGAGCTATGTAACTATGGCCTCTTTGTTTTCCCCTCAGCTGTGTGGCTGAGAATACTCATGTTCTTCTTTATAAACTCATCCCTCAGCAGTAGAAGAAGAAGAGGATAGCATAGATAGTTCATTTCCTTCCCAAATTTTACTCTTTTTAGTTAGGATTTTGAGTTTGCTTTTTGTGCAAGTGAGAAATCTTGAGTTAGGAGTTCGGTTTTGCTGGCGGTTTGAAGAATTTATTGAAGGCTATCATTGTCAAGCCCTTCCCTCTTAGATTGCGCTGATTTGATTGGTTAGTTGTTTAATCTTTAATCATAAGTAAGTAGTTTATCTTGTCCAAGGATTTGTTAGTTTATGGAAGTGTAGTTGGATCATGTTATAATCAATAGAATTGTGCTTTTGTTTCATAATTGGTTGATTTCGTTTTATCAAGTGAATATCATGTTCTGGGTAGATTTTGGCCAAATTTGGCTTGCACATTTGAAATAATTGAATGAAGAACTGAAAGGTGAAATTTGATTGTTAGAATGCTTGGTGAAACCTAATATAGCGTTTACTCGAAAGAGAGATTTGCATGTTAGAAGGACTTAAGAGTAATCGAAATTATTGAACTTAGATTAAGATAAATTAGTTTAAAAGAATGACTTTTACTTAGTTTAGGCAATTTGGTTGGTTTTGAAAGAATAGATTAAATTATAGATTGATTACAACTCCTCAAAATTATCCAATTGGAGAAAAAGCTCATGTTAATCATTTTGATCCAACACCTTTCTACACTACATGAATCCCTAGGCGTTTCTTCTTTATTGAATTTGGAATCAGTTGGTTAGAAGTTGTTAAATCAAATCCTCAATTAATGTTGTTGCTTAGCATTTTCTGATAGAAGGGACTCAATAGATCACTTTGGTCCCTGCGGACGATATTTTATCTATACCATGACACCCGTGCATTTGCAGTAGTGGTCAAATTTTTGGTGTCGTTGTCGGGGACCAATTTATTAATTATTGAGTTAGTCTTATAAAAGTGACTAAGTATTTTATTTTTGTCTTTTATTTGTATTTTCTAGTTTGATTGCATTGGTAGTGTTGGTGATAGTGCTTGCAGGAATCTTCCCCGTTTATACAAAGTCCATTTCTATACGAATCTGATCCTAAGATTGAGATGACTTTTCGCTTAAGGAGGAAGAAGCAAAAGATTGAAGAACAAAGACGTAAGGCAAGAGGGACTTCAACAAATATGGTGGGAGGAGAAGGTGACCAAAGGAGGACACTTAGGGATTTTGTTACCCCTGGAGTCCAATGAATCACCTCAAGCATCGCTTGCCCTACCGTTGATGCAAACAATTTTGAGTTCAAGCCGGCTCTTATTTCCATGGGGCAACAATCCCAGTTTTGAGGTACTCCTTTAAAAGACCCGAATTTGCACCTTTGGGTCTTTTTAGAGGTGCGTGATACATTGAAACTTAACAAAGTCTCCATTGATGCCATTTGATTGCGATTATTTCCCTTCTCACTAAGGGAGAAGGCAAGAGCTTGGCTACATTCTTTGCCTTCGGGATGTATCACCACATGGGATGAGCTTACTAGAGCTTTCTTCGCCAAGTTCTTCCCTCCAAGCAAAACAGTAAGTTTGAGGAATTAAATCACCAACTTCATTCAAAGGGATGATGAGAAGCTCAATGAGGCTTGGGAGCAGCTTAAGGATTTGCTACTTTTATACCCCCATTATACTTTTCAACGATGGATGATTATTCAAACTTTTCATAATGAAGTGACCCAACCTGTAAGGTCCACTATCGATGCGGCGGCAGGAGGAACTTTGATGAATAAGATTGAAGACGAGGCCTATAATTTGATTGAGGAGATGGCACTCAATAATTTTCAATGCTCCACCGAGCGAGGCCAACCCAAAAGGGTTGGAGGTAAGCTTGAAGTTAATGCACTTACTTTGTTTTATCTAAGTTGATGCTATGACTCAAAGGTTGGACCGTACAAATATTAATGCTGTGAATTCTAGTGCCCCTCCCTTAGGTGAAATTTACGGTTCTATTGAACATGTGACTTTGAATTGTCAAGTTGGGAGTCCTTTTTTCCAAGACCCTAGTAAAGTTAATTATGTCCAAAATTTCAACTCAAGACCGGCCAATGACCCTTACTCTACTACTTACAATCCGGGTTGGTGGAATCATCTAAATGTCTCATATAGGTCTAATCCAAATTCTCCAAATATGCCCTTAATGAATGCTAGGCCACCCGCTGGTTTTCAAAGACCTCATTTCCCTCCACCAGTACCCCAAAAGTCCAATTTAGAGGCTATGATGGAAAGTATGCTAATGGCACAACAAAAGCAGGATGAGTATATTAAGCAATTAGCTTCTAAGGTTGATGTGCTTACTACACATAACAAGATATTAGAAGCCCAAATTACCTAACAAGCTAGCCTTTCATCTACGCCCCCAGATAGACTTCCTAGCAAGCCAGAACCTAACCCTCATGAGCATTGTAATTGTGTCACCTTGAAGGAAGAAGTAGAGGACTCTATTGACCCCGAGGACATACCAGTTGAAGAGGGTAGAGAAATAATTATGGTTGAGAGTAAGGCAAGAAATGATGGTGGCAAGGCCACCACATTCATAGTGAATGAAACTATAGAGATCCCCACCACTTTTCCACTAAGCTTTCTGACCTAGGTAGCTTTTCTATCCCCTGTATTGTGGGGAAGGTGGAAATTGAGAGAACCTTGGGTGATCTAGGTGCAAGCGTCAATTTAATGCCTTACTCTTTGTTTCATAAGCTTCACTTAGGACCATTACAACCTGCACCCTTTTCACTACAGTTAGCAGACAGTTCTGAAATACAAACCACAGGCAAATTAGAAGATGTGCTAGTCTAAATAGGAGACATTTGGGTATTGAAAGATTTTATCATAGTGGATATGATCGAGACCGATGATGCCCAGATTATTCTAGGTAGGCCCTTTATGGCTACCGCAGGTTGCCATATTAATGTAAAAAAAGGGCACATAACATTTGAAGTATAAGGGTTCTATGCTATGTTTTATCCTGTGGAGGAGAAAGTGGTTTCTCCTAATTATTTTCTATTGGATTAATTTCCCCCTTCCCCTGAGATTGACATAGAGGGTATCTTGAATTTTGAAGATCCTCCTGACTTTGACTGGATTTCTACTGAGGACCCCGACCAAAGGTGTGTTAAGGTGGAATTTGATGCTCATATGCCGCCTAGCATACCCAAGGTTAAGGCTCATGCTTCTAATGAATCTGCCATGAGCGATTATTGCAGGTTTGCTCAAGCTATTCTTTCTTTTCCTCCTGTGAAAGGATTTGATACAGATTTTGATTTGGGGGTTGAACAAGGTGATAGTAGCCCGTCTGATGGGCTATGTAAGTGGTTTGTCTTGTATGCCGACAGTGTGTTATGGCATCAATTGATGACAACGAAGGACCTCCAACCAAAGCTTTTGAGGTGATACCTTCGATTAAAGAAATTTGACTTTGTGGTCCATCATAAAGCTAATGTCCACACATTCACTGATCCGGATCAAGTATAGAAGTATATCAAACTCTTGACCTTAAAAGAGTGCTTCTTGGGAGGCAACCCAAGTCCTTTTTCATTTCTTAGCTTTGATTATTTTTTGTAATTTTTCTAAAAGATAGAAAAAAAAGGAAAGAAAAACAACCAAAAAAACAAAAAAAAAAAAAAAACAAAGAGAAAGAGAAGAAAGAAAGAAAAAAACGAATAAACAAAATATATAAAAATAAAATGATTGGCACCACGACCATCAGCCTGGACCACGGTCGTGGGGTGCTAAACCAGTTCTAGTGTCAGTAGAAACCATGGTCAGCCCATGGCCACTGTCATGGATCGTGTTGAGCTGCTACGGTCCGCGGTCAAGGGTTTTGACCACGGCGACCCCCTATTTTCCCCAAACTTCATCTTCTTCTTCGACTCCTTCTCTCTCTATCTCTCACTTTTTCTCCCTAAACTCACCATTACTACACCTTCAATCCTCCCTCATTTCTTCTCATTTTTACTCCATTTTCACCCAAAAATCCTTCCTCTTCACTTAATCCTTCTCTTTCTTCCACAAATTTCATCTCTTTCTTCTTCTTCTTCTTCTTCAAACTCATCTCACCTTCACCTATCCACCATAACCATCTTGTTCTCTCCCTACTTCTTCTCCTTTTTACTTAAATTCTTCATTTTTCATCCTCGAATTTTGTTATTTACGTTTTAGTTTCAATTTTTGTTTCGTTTTGCAATAATGGCACCAACCAAAAGATAAAGGAGTGTCAAGGAGGTTGGATCATCAAGCAAAGCATTGCCTTGACCTCAATGGACCTCCCGAACATCTACTAGTACACGAGCCCAAGTTAACGTTCCTCATCCTCTTGGTTCAACCAATCTCGATCATGTTGCTAAATACAATTATTTGAATGAATGCATGATTGTGGCAACCCGTTATTATGATGAGGAATTATTGGCACGTTTAGGAATGCTAGATGATATTAGATGGTTGTTTGCAAGGGGTGGGATAGGACACTTCATAGAAATAAAAGAGCATACATATCGGGACCTAACCCTACAGTTCCTGAGTGCACTTCATGTTGAGGTCACTAGAGGGCCTTAATGTCAAGCCGTGTACACTTTATTTTATTTGCAATGATAATTATATGAGTTGAACTTAGGCACCTTCAACAGTATATTCGGTTTTCCACCTAGTATGGATTTACCAAACCGACAAGCCCCCGCGAATTCAACCCAAATGCATTTTGGGGCGAGCTTTCGGGGAAGGTTAGGTACAGCAATAGTTCATCCAAGTGCACACATATTAGGAACCCTTACATTCGAGTAGCTAAGCGTGTCCTAGCTTGCTATTTCTTTGCTCGGTATAATAGCCCGAATGTCTCGAGATTGTCTAAGTTGTACTTCTTGTCTTGTATGCTTAACAGTGTCCAACTTGACCCCAGTTCGTTTTTGGCCAGGCAATTACATAGTGCTGCTGTTAGCACTAAGGGTAGGATAGTCATCGGTGGTATTGTGACAACTATTACTAGATTTTGGGGTATTGAACCCAACCCTGAGGATAGAGCCTCTAGGTCCGAGCGTGTTGATCAAGTCGCTTTTGAGATCAAGAACTTTTGTAAAGTAGAGGCTGGACGTTTGTGTTGGATTTACCCTGGGGACTGGCTTCTGTTGCCTCCCAATGTCAATCGAAGCACCTTACCTCACCGGGCTAACCTTTATTGGGTACCTAGTGATGTCGAGGTTGTTCAACCCGTACACCATCCTTCACCCCTTCATTCTATTTAAGCCGGACTTAGCTCTTTCTCCCAACCACCCCCTACTGATGATATCGACCTACAAGCCACCCTTAGGTCCATTCAGGAAGAGCAAGTCTCTTTTCGAGCTTATGTTGCTTCTGAGAACGCCGCTCTTCATGACTTTGTCTGCGAGGGACACAATGAGCTCCGTAGGATGCTTGCTACCCAGACTCAATATTTCCAGGACTATAGGGCTTGTTTAGAGACCTGGTGGGATTGACATATCTCTTATGGCCAGCCACCTCATCCTCCTCCTCCACCTCCTTTCTGATTGCCTTTTGTTACTTCCCTTTCCTTTTTCTATTATATCCCCACATTGAAGGCAATGTGTAATTCAAGCATGGGGGAGTTAATCTTAATATTTGGCATCTGATGCCTTATTTGGCTTGGTGTGCTTATGTATTGTATATATTATTTGTGATAGTTTATAGAGTTTTAATGTAGGGTTTAATCTCATTTGGTTAGAGGCATTTTAGAACTATATTTAGCTTTTCCTTTTCTTTTCATTCTAGGTTGCATTTTGATTTTTTTTTAGTTTCTTTTCATAATGTTAGCATTTTATTTTTTTTTTTGGATTGCATTGTTATTAGGAGAATGCATATAAAAAAATGAAAAAGAAGAATGAATAAAGAAAAGAAAAATCCTCTTATGATGATCTTTGTAGGCTAGGTAGACTCCTTTGGTTTAGTTTGATCCTTTGATTCGCCCAATTGTGCATAAAAATGTTTGAGAATGAATTCCCAAAAATGAGCTTCATGTTTTGACCATATGTTGAGTGCGAGTTAATTATCCCATGACTGTATACATCAATTTTGGTATGTGTTTACTAATGAGCTAGTTATGACCATGGTAGATGTCCCGTGAGGCTTTGAGCTTTTAGAGACTATTTGTCAATTTAGTCTCATGTTTCTTTTATGTGTGACTTTTCTTTGACATTATTTCTCTAGAACTTGCTTTGTTTCTCATTCAAAATCACATTTCGCATATGCATTTAGGCAATATGCTTGAGGCATTCTTTGACTTGTTTAAACTAGCGACCAAATAGCCACCTTTGTTGCGTAGTATATCCCTTGCTAGCCCCTTTGAGCTTATATCCACTTTTTTTGATTTGAACCTCCTATTATAGCCTATGACCAAATGATTATCTCACTCTTAAGCCAAGACTAGAGGAGCATTACATTCTTTTGCATCAGTTTTGATTGGAAGCTAGTAGGGTGTACTGAGATCTTTTTAGTAGATTTGGTTGTTTGGTGAAGGGATGTGTGATCTTGTTTGATAAAAGAAAATCCCTTGTCTTTTTGTACAAAATTTCAAGAAGAGTTGAGATTCAAAGTTTGGTATGGATTTGCCTTCCCAACTCTTTTGAACCAACAAAAACAAAAAAAATGCAAAAATAGAAGAAAAAAATAGAATAATACATAAAAAGCATTAGCCTTGTTGGGATTGTAAAATATTTGTGACTTTCAACTCTTTGTTTCTTCCATTGGGGATGTATTTTGTTGATGAATTGTATTGGTTAAGGGAGGATGTTGTATGATACATTAGAAACGTTTGGCCCTTAGTCTATGGCTGCTAGCTCCACATTTCCAAAACATTTGTTCCCTTCTTACCTTTACCCCTGGCCCCATTACAATCTTATAAAAGTCCTTATGATTGTCTAGGGTGTTTGCATTCTAGTGATGGCGAATTAGAGAATCTTATCAAGCTTATGGTAGATTTGAGTCTATGGAATGAGAATTGAGGGAACCTTCACATATATTTTTAAACACGTGAGTGATGAGTGCCACATGACTTAGTACAGTTTTACCACCATTGCTAGCTCCATTTGTTTCATATGTTGAATGATTGTATTTGATGATTCAGGGGGGAGGGTTGATTCAAATTTGACATTGTGGTTTATCAAGTGATTTTCGAAAATTTCATTCCCTTGTCTGTTTGCAAAATGATTTCTGCATCATTTTGGGCTAATTTTGGATCGACTTTGCCATTGAAATGCTACTATGTCTATCCTGAGGAGATTTTTGAATAAGTTTTGGTTTTACCGTTGCTTAGGGATAAGCAACAATTTAAGCATAGGGGCATTTGATAAGTGCTTATCGTATATATCACTTTAGGGTCATTTTGCTACATTTTTATGAGAATTATGTACTTTAAGTTACTATTTATACTGCTATTCTCGATTTATGCCTGGGTATGGTTGTTTGATGATACTTGCAAGAATTTGGACCACTTTTACCCAGTATTTGACCCTCATTTGAGTATATTTTAACCCCCCATGGATGTCCATGAGATGTTATGCTCGTGGAGTAAGAGAAGAGCAGAAATTTGGTTCTAGCTAAGACTACGGTCCAACCGTGGTGCCTACTATGGACCATGGTGAGCTGTGTAACTGCGACCTCTTCGTTTTTCCCTTGGCTGTGTGGTTGAGAATCCTCATGTTCTTTATAAACGTGTCCATCGGTAGCAGAAGAATAGACGATAGCACAGACATAGTTCATTTCCTTCCTAAATTTTACTCTTTTTAGTTAGGATTTTTAGTTTGCTTTTTATGCAAGTGAGAAATCTTAAGTAAGGAGTTCAGTTTTGTTGACGGTTTGAAGATTTTGTTAAAGGCTGCCTTTGTCAAGCCCTTCCGTCTCAGATTTCACTGATTTGATTGGTTAGTTGTTTAATCTTTAATGATGAGCGAGTAGTTTATCTTGTTTAGGGATTTGTTAGTTTATGGAAGTGTAGTTGGATCATGTTATAATCAATGGAATTGTGCTTTTGTTTCGTGATTGGTTGATTTGGTTTTATCAGGTGAATATCATGTCGTGAGTAGATTTTGGCCAAATTTTGCTTGCACACTTGAAACAATTGAATGAAGAACTAAAAGGTGAAATATGATTGTTAGACTGCTTAGTAAAATGTAATATAACGCTGACTTGAAAGAGAGATCTGCATGTTGGGAGGACTTGAGAGTAATTGAAAATATTGAACTTGGATTAAGGCAAATTAGTTTGAAAGAATAACTTTGCTTAGTTTAGGCAATTTGGTTGATTTTGAAAGAATAGACTAAATTCTTGATAGATTACAATTCCTCGAAATTATCCAATTAGAGAAAAGCACATGTAATCATATTGATCCAACACCTTTCTTAACTACATGAATCCCAAGGCATTTCTTCTTAATTGAATTTAAAATTAGTTGCTTAAAAGTTGTTAAATCAAATTATCGATTAATGTTGTTGCTTAGCATTTTCTGATAGAAAGGACTCGATAGATTACTTTGGTCCCTAAGGAAGATATTTTATCTATACTACGATATACGTGCACTTGCAGCAGTGGTCAGATCTTATTTGTGTTCTCTTATTCACACCATTTTGATATGCACGCAAAGGCACATGATAAGCTTCTGAGGGCGTCGACTGCATCCGAGTTGACTACTCACGTCTTAAGAGACAAGAAGTGGCTGATGCTCCTTACGCCCTTGTGGAATATTTTGGGTAATTCACTGCTGGACCTAGTATAATCGTTCTCAATCTTCTCCCTTCTTTTTATTTTCTTTCTTTTTCTTTTTGTTTACTTGTGGATATTAGGTTGTGTTTAGTTGTGGATATTAGGATTGTATTTTATAATGGTGATCAACTTTGAGGTGAAACTTGGCATATTGTGGAGCCGATTGATGGCTATGATCACCTTTGTTTGTTTTTGTGCATATTTGTGTTTTGTGATTGGTGGTGTTGTTGAATTTGTATATAATTGTTTTTGGTGGTGTTAGTTTTGTATATATGTGTGGTCTTGTTGTTAATTTGGTGAGATTGTGTTTTTGGGAAAGTGTATTAGTTTGTGTATATGTGTGTAGGTTTAGTGTTCTTATGTAATTTCATTTTCTTTGTTTTTGTGTGTTTTGTGGTGGTAGTGACTTCTCGTTTCCCAATGAGGACATTGTGAGATTTAGGTGTGAGAGTGGGAAGTCATATACCCTTTTGTCCATGTTTTTGTGAAATTTTTTTAATTTTTTAATTTTTATATAGTTTTTTCCTTCTTCTTAGCTATGGGGGACTTTTGTGCCATTATGATTGATTTTTGATCTTTGATGGCTTAGTTGCTAGCTTGAATATAGGTCAAATATGCATGATGGAACACTTGTTTACAATGTGATCTCCGGTCTCTCATAATAACCTCATTTCACATGTGCAGTTTTGTTCCTACCTTGTACACTTAATCATTGACTTTTGGTATTAGTTGTTAAAATTTGGGTTTGGGGGCATTCTACTTGGTTAATTGAGTTCCAGTTTTGGATTCATTATGAAAAAAAATATATATATAGAAAAGTAAGAAGTGTAAAAGTAAGCTTAACTTTGGTACCTCTATTTGGGCTTGAATAAGTGCCTCACACATCCAAATAAAACCCGTAAATGGGGAAGAAGCCTGAATATGTGCTAAATTGTTACATTCGAGAGTCCAAGGCCTAATAAGCCAAGAACTACCCGCCCAGGCGAAGGAGCAAAAATAAATGGAGTCATAAACCAAGTGGAGGTGACCTTTTACATGATTTTAGCCTAGCATTAGGAGTCAATACACTTTGCACGGAGCACCAAGGTGTACAAATTACGTCATTGTGTTGCGTGGGGTGAAAAATGAGAGTCAGGGTGCATTTATAGCCTATGTGTATTTTGAATGCATGTTTTGCTTATATATATCTAGGGAGCTAGATTGTTAAGGTGATAGAATCGATCTAGATATGTACATATTTTTCCCTTTGTCTTGTATATATGCTTTGTTTTGAAAAAAAATCTAAACATACTTCAATGATTTTGTGGGTATATCTTTTGCAAATGCTCACGAGACCTCACTCGTCCATTTGAGGGAACCAATGGGTTTAAAGGGCTTGTTGCATGCGCTAAATGCAATCGTAATTCATACGACAGTGAATTAGGTTCCTACGTTAAATTTTCTTTTGTTTTGCTCGAGGACAAGCAAAAGATAAGTGTGGAGGTATTTATCGGGTGCTAAATTGTCGCATTTTACATGTCCCTTTCACCTAATTTTAGCTCCTATCATAACATATTCTTTAGGATTTTTACTTATTTTATTTACTTTTGTAAGTAATAAGATCAACCAAACAAGTGCCGTGAAAAGGACCAAAAAGAAACAAAAGAAGAAGACAAAGCACTGCGGAAGTGGGGGGTCAGTCGACTGCACGACAACCATCGCGCGCCTCAGCCAACAACAGTCACCAGCCAGGAGCTGGCGACAGCAGTTGCCCAGGCGACAACTAGCCAATCGTGGCCGGCAAATGCTAGTCGTCAGCCAAGCGACTACCGTCGGCGCCCGGCTGTCGCAGGCTATTTTGTTTTGCCCGATTTGAGTATAAAAGGGGCTTGCTTCGGGAGTTTTTGGGGGTTCCTCTCTGCCAATTTTTAGAGAAAATTTAGGTTAGGTTTAACCAATAAAAACCTCATTTAGGGGAATTAGATTAGTGAGATTAGGATTTGTTTTGGTTATTTAGATTCAAGCTTCTGGATTCTCAAGTTCATTCAATCAGCCTAAGTTTCCTCTTCTCTTTCTCTCTCTATTTTTGTATGTTTTGTTCTTATTTTGATTATGTTTGATTTGTTGTTTTGCTTGATATTGTTTAGTTAAATGTTTAGTTTTTGTTGTTAATTCATGATTATTAGTTGTTAGATTTTGTTATTGCTTTAATTTCCTTGCTACTTCATGTTTGTGTGTTTACTTGTAATTAGGTTTAATTGTGTTTTGTGAGGATTGGTGATTAATTTTGGTTGGCTTGGATTACGATTAGCCTCTTGATGGCCACTTAGCCTACGATTAGGCCTAACCATACCCAATTCTACTTAGAACATAGAGTTTTCCCCCTCACGCCCACCAAGTTTTCAATAAGAACCGAATGGATTCTTTAAAATATGCATTTTTGAAATTTAGTTAGTCTTAAGAAAAATCGGTACTTCAGATTTGCAATTTCTATAAGGTAAACTACCATTCCATATTTTCAGGCTTTCACGACTGGGTCATTTGCAGAGACTGAATTTGCTGGAAAGCTAACGCCACCAACTCCAAATTTATCGGGAAAGTAGATTGTAGTACTCCATGATTCTCAACTATCATAGCAATAATTATGATCATAGTCAATGTAGGCTACATACCATTCATTGAACCGTTTTTCTTGAACATAAGAACTTATTTTTTCCTGGATATCATAAGGACACCTTAGGTAATTAATTTGCAATGCTAGAAGGCTAAATCTTTGGGCTATTAGGAAGGCAGTGGACAGTCGACCAAAACCTGATCTACTTTTTGTATGAAATTTCAAAATATCCATAAGGATTTTACTAGAAGCAAAAACCCGTTTTAGCAATAATGGTATTTCATTTTGGATTTTCTCCTTTTCTGGTAGGAATTCTGCTATGATGATCACCATTGGCAAGTTCACGAGTTAAACTATCTGTTAGAGAATTCTTCAATCCTTGTATATGTTCAATAGAGAAGGAAAATTGGTTAAGCCATAATTATCAATGTAGGAGTCGCCCTTGCGCTTGGATATTTGATGAATTCTTTTTCACAAAATCAAGTATTCCTTTGTAATCGGCTCGAATAAGAAATGGTTTTGGGGCTACAAAGGTTAAGAACTTTTTAATTCCCCTTATAACTGCAAGGATTTCTTTTTTCATCGTGAGATTGTTGCATTCTGCCTTATTAAATCTTCGTCTACAATATTTGCAGAGTTTTCTCCTATGATTTTGAGTATTACAGTTCAGTGCTCATTGTTGGCATCTGTCTCAAGAATTAAATATGTCTCAAGAATTAAATCATCTCCATCATTAGGAAAATTAAGAACAGGAAGTTTTTTACACATCTTTTTGATGTTTTGAACAAACTTTGAATCATTAGGGTCCATGTCCAACTTACTTTTTTCATCAGTTTCTGTTACAATGGCTTTCTTAGTTTAGCTAAATCTTTAATGGAATCTGAAGCATACGTAAGGCATCCAAGAAACCTTTCTAACTGCTTCCTATCTTCAATCTTTTTAGGAAAAGTTTCTATATTTTTCATAATATGCTTTTGTAGAATGATTTGTCCAACTTTAATCTTGAAAACTAAAAACTTAATCTCTTATTCAGCATAAATGCACTTGTTCTTGCAAAATATAACACCATGATCAATGCATCTTTGGGTGACACCTAATATATCATCTATGAGTTGTTCTATGGTTTGGGAAAATACAAGGGTATCATCAATGTAAACTAAACGACAATGATTAAGACCTTTGAATATGTTATCCATTCTTCTTTGGAATATTTAAGGTGCATTCTGTAGATTAAATGACATTACTATCAATTCATAATATCCTTAAGGGGCACTAAATGCAGTTAAAGGATTGTTCTTTCATAAATTTTTATCCGCCAGTATCTGCTTTTGCAATCCATTTTCAAGAACCTAGAGGCTCCTTGAATTCTATTGAAAAGGACTATTTTGTTACGAATATAAACTATCAAAGACAATATTATCATTAAGGTTTTTATAATTAATTAGCATTCTTGCTTTTCCTCTTTTTCTTCAGCATGATTTCTTACCATAAAAATGGGACTAGTATAAGGACTCTTGCTATTTCTGATTAACTCTCTACCCAGAAGTTCTTTGATTTCTTTATCAAATTTGTGGATATCCTGGGGTGTATACACCATTTGTTTAACTTGAATAATAGTATTGGATTTAACAAAGTAATTTTTACAAATGTCTTATCTTTATCCCAAAATTTTAGTGAATTATCAGAGTAAAATTCTTTGTATGGTTGCTCTTGTTGTTCAATAATTTGGTCTTTAATAGATAGTTCTAGTAGTGAGATTGTTAGTGCTATTTTACTTTGTGTCGGCATTACCTTCTTACCATGCTGGCTGCATGTAAACTCAATTTTCTTATTGATTTTTGTGGAACAAGGAAAGTTAGACATCCAAGACCTATCAATTTTTATCTCTTATGGATTTGATTTTATCATTTGAATCTTTTGCATTAGAGTAAGACTTTTAAATTTTTTAGCCTCTATCATTGTTACCTTAGTCTTTGGATCCATAATATTATCTAATTTATAGATTATCTTCCTAAGTATCCTCTATAGGTGACATCCTCTCTTCATATCCATTCCAACTATTTTTATTTTAAGAGATATGAAGCTTTTAGCAAATTCATCTTTTAAACTGACACAATATCCAGGTCGGTAATTGAATCCTACCAATCCATTGCATAAATTAGGCTTAATCCCTGTGATAATTTGATTATTTAATTTGGTACACCTAATATCACAGAGCATAGTATAAAGATCAGTATTCTTACCATAATACTATAATGGAGTAATTTAAACTTGAAAACTTCCAACATGGATATACCTGTACTTTCTATCTTTGTTATGCTCAAGGATGTTTTCCCAATTAATGAGATTAACTTCTCTCACATCATACTCACAGTCTTTTATTTCTAAATCTCTTTCCATCATTTCGCATACATACTTACTCTTCAATTGAAGGATTGACTTTTTATAGATCATGCCTTTCTGAATTATGAAAACAACCTAATCTCCTTCGACTTCTTCATTGTCATCATCTATAACAAACTCTTCTCCTTGAAGATCACCAAGACTAATCAAGCTACTTTCCATCATATGACTGGTCTCTTCGTAATCACTTTCCTCATATTCCTCTTCTAGTATAATCTCAACAATTCCTTTGTCGTTATTTAGGGCTAGGTCTAGTGTCTCTTCCTCACTTAGCTCAAAGTAATCTAGGCTTTCTAGAGTTTCAATAAGCTTATTATTCTTCCTATTTATGCATTCATTAGTATAATGCCCAACTTCTCCGCATGTCCAAAACTTATAATTGGTTGGTCAATTTTGGTTTCAGAAAATATTTGCCCAAACTTAGATGGACCTCAAAATATTTGCCCAAAATTATCGGGTCAGAAAAATATTAACCTATATCTCGATGGACCGTGATGTAATTTGGGTAAAACAACTGTAACTATTGGGAATGCGGAGAAGTAGGGCATTATGCTAACGAATGCAAAAATTAGGAAGAATAATAAGTTTATTGGAACTCTAGGAAGCCTATATTACCTTGAGCTAAGTGAGGAAAAGGCACTAGACCTAACCCTAAATAACAACAAAGGAATTGTTGAGATTATATCGGAAGATGAGCATGAAGACAGTGATTATGAAGAGACCAGTCATATGATAGAAAGTAGCTCAATTAGTTTTGGTGATCTTCAAGAAAAAGAGTTTGCTGTAGACAATGACAACGAAGAAGTCAAAGAAGATTATGTTCTTCCTATAATTTAGAAAGACATTATCTATAAAAATTCATCTCTCAATTAAAGAGTAAGTATGTATGCGAAATGATGGAAGGAGTTTTAGAAATAAAAGACTATGAGTATGATGTGAGAGAAGTTAATCTCATTAATTGAAAAAACATCCTTAAGTATAACAAAGATAGAAAGTATAGTTATATCTATGTTGGAAGTGTTCAAGTTTAAATTACTCCATTACAGTATTATGGTAAGGATATTGATCTTTATGCATTTCTCTGTGATATCAGGCATACCAAATTCAATAACTAAATTACCATGGGAATTAAGACTAATTTATACAATAGATTAGTAGGATTTAATTGACGACCTAGATATTATGTCAATCTAAAAGATGACTTCGCTCAAAAATTCCTGTCTTCGAAAATAATTAGTTGGAATGGATATGAAGAGAGGAGGTTACCGACTAAGGATATTTTGCACGATAATATATGAATTAGATAATGCTATAGATCTACAGACTAAGGTAACAATGATAGAGGCTGAAAAATTTGAGGTTCCTACTCCGATGCAAAAGATTCAAAGGATGAAATCCAATCCATAAGAGATAAAAATCGATAGATCGTGGGCATCTAGTTTTGCTAATCACATGAAAATCAATCAAAAAAATGTGATAAAAATTGATGAGAATGGTAAAATTACCATTAAACCCTAATTATTAAGGAGCATGAGTACAAGATCGGAATGGGGAGAAGGATCTTCATCAGCTAAAAAAGAGCTTGAAGAAGATGATATAATTAGTATGACCAGTGAAATGAGTAGAATGAGTTTTGAATCCACAAGACACAGTGTAGATCGAAGTATGAGTCTAGATAAAAAAAGTCATTGGGTACAAAACAAAAACTATTAGTGAAACAGTCTTCGAAGATGAATTAGTCAAAAATATGACTATAGAGATATGCTATGAAGTTATCAATACAATCCTAATAGCATCTGTATCCCAATAAATGTATATTTAGAGGGACATAATAAGTATGAATTGTGTGCCTGTATAGATAGTGGTTGTTCCGTCTGTTTTGGAAAAAAAATCTTTATTTGTAGAATTAATGTGGAAGAAAGCTAAGAATCCTTTACAAGTAAGGATAGCTGAGAACAGCATAATGAGCCATAAAGAGGCCATAGAAGGGTTAACCCTAGAAGGAGGAGGATTCAAATGCATTATACCAATTCTATAGGCCACTTATCAACCCTCTCATTATATGATTATTGGAAATAGCTTTCAACCATTGTATTCTCCATGCGCATAGACCACAAACCTAATAGTATTCATAGTAAATGTACTCAGTTCCCATTGGTAAATTAAGTAATGCTTACATTCATCAGAAAACTGAGTTTACACACAGCTAGCATAGTGAGAAGGTAAGACCTGCACAATGTGAAATAGCACTAACAATCTCACTACTTGAACTATCTATTAAAGGAAAAATTGCTAAACAACAAGAGCAACTATGCAAAAAACTGTACTCTGATAGTCCACTAAAATTTTGGGATAAAGAAAAGACATTTAAAAAAATTACTTTATTAAATCCTAATACTATTATTCGGATCAAAGAAATGGTGTATACACACCAAGATATCCAGGAATTTGAACAATGAATCAAAGAACTTTTGGACGAAAGATTAATCAAGAATAGCAAGAGTCTTCACAGCAGTCCCACTTTCATGGTAAAAAATCATGCTGACGAAAAAAGAGGAAAAGCAAGAATGGTAATCAATTGCAAAAAGCTTAATTATAATGCTATCTTTGATGGATATTTTATCCCTAACAAAATAGTCATTCTCAATAGAATTCAAGGAGCCTCTTGATTCTCAAAAATGGATTGCAAAAGTGGGTACTCGCAGATAAAAATGGATGAAGAAAGTGTTCCTCTAACTGTCTTTAGTGCCCCTTAAGGGTGTTATGAGTGGATTGTGATGTCATTTGGCCTAAAGAATGCACCTCAAATATTTCAAAAAAGAATGGATGACATTTTCAAATATCTTAATCACTATTGTTTAGTTTACATCGATCATATGCTTGTTTTTTCCAAAACCATAGAGTAGCACGAAGATGATGTCTTAGCTCTCACCCAAAGATACATTGATCATGGTATTATACTTGGAAAGAACAAGTGCATTTATACTGAACAAGAGATTGAGTTTTTAGTTCCAAATATTAAAGTTGGACAAATCATTCTATAAAAGCATATTCTGGAAAAAATAAAAAATTTGCCTGAAAAGATTGAATAGAGGAAGTAGTTAGAAATATTTTTTGGATGCCTTACCTATGATTCAGATTTCATTAAAAATTTAGCTAAATTGAGAAAACTGCAGTAGAAACTCAAGAAAGAAGTAAGTTGGATATGGACCCCTAATGATTCAAAGATTGGTCAAACCTTCAAAAAGATGTGTAAAAATCTTCATATTCTTAATTTGCCTGATAAAAGAGATGATTTAATTCTTGAAATAGATGCCGGCAATGAGCACTGGAGTGTAGCACGCAAAATGAAAGAATGAGAAAAACTCTGTAAATATTGTAGTGGAACTTTTAATAAGGCAAAATGCAACTATCCTACGATGGAAAAAGAAATCCTTCTAGTTATAATAGGAATTGAAAAGTTCTTAACCTTTTTAGCCCCTAAACCTTTTTTTATTCGAACTGATTGTAAAGGAACACTTAAGTTTGTGAAAAAGAATTTATCAAATATACAAGCGTAAGGTTGACTCTTGCATTGACAATTATGGCTTAACTAGTTTCCTTCTCTGTTGAACATATATAGGAATCGAAGAATTCTCTAAGCAGATAGTTTACTCGTGAGCTTGCCAATGGTGATCATCTAAGCAGATAGGAATCAATTATTTTATATGGATCTTCACAGACAATCTCCATCTCATCTTCTAATTCCATAACTGATGCACAATTAAGATAAAAGCCACACAAAATTAATTATAGGTTTTAAATTCTAGTAAAGTGGTTGTCATGCGAAGTTCAAACGCATGGCCCATTATCGATGAACAGATGCCAGTACAAACTTTGAGCGCCAAAAAAAACAAAACCTTAACATATAATAAAGGAAAATAGCAACCAATTACCACTTCAGAGCCAATGTTACAAATGAAAACTCCCAAAAGATTTCTAAAACCCACACTGGTTGATTCATTTTTAAGTTACTGGACATGGCCAGCTACATTCATAGCATAAAGCCCAATGCCCGCTTATGAACTTTTGTTGTCTAGCTAGATAGTTCAAGTAAACTAATTATAAGCATAAACGGGAGCCTCCAATTTGAAAGTTTAAATTCATGAGGGCATTGCTACCATTAAAGTCATACCTTGTGGCAGTAATTATAACCTTAATAATTAGTTCAAGTAAACTATCTTAGCATTAGATATACGGAGCTTAGTGCATACAACTTACAGGTGCAGTGTTACAGATATGAGACATGAACCAAATTTCTTTTACTCTTTTCACACTTGCTACTCTTTGTTGCCCGGTGTCTCTTTACATAACTCTCTCTATGTCACTCATGATATATTTAGGAAAACAACATCAATTTTAATGAGATCGACTTAACAATTAGTAGATAGCTCGTGAGCTTTCTATGCTTAGTCACGTTTCTCTCTGTCCTTCACAGTAGGGATTAAAACTATGCTCACCCCACTAGAAACAAGAAGCAGGAAAATACGGAGAAGCAAAATCGCATTTCATAGGAACCATAACAATTTCTACTTTAGTTTCAAGTTAATGGGACAAATATATAAAGGAGACTAACCACTAATACCAAAACTTGTTTAATATGCAAAGATTACACACACATACCTGAATCCTCGCTAATAAATTATTCATCCTTTACCTTTGGCAACTCTGTTTGAATGGCCTCTTTTCAGCTATTGGGAAATCATTAGACCACCAAATTACCCACATAATAAAACAACAAAACCTCAATTTAATTGATACCTAAAGACAAAATCAGTTTAGCTTGACCAAATTACTATAATTTAAGAGCTGACTTATAATTCAACAACAAATGTCAATGGATGGTACATAGTTCTTACATATATTATCTGATCACGTAGCGAACACTAAATTCTCACATATATTATCTGATCACATTTAACTATCAAGCTATAAACATAAATTTCGGGCCTAAAATAAATTAGACAAGAATTTGAGTAAGAAAATAGAATCTTTGTATTGATATTGTATACATAGGTATAATCTCTGTTGAATACAATGAAAGTGATCCTCTAATTCAATCTCCTTGAATGAGTTTGAATGAAATTTATCTTAAGAGAAGATCTAAGAGACTTAATCTAATCAAGACAAATATTTGATCTTCGAGGGAGGATGTTATGTGCTTCAGGTGCTTCTTATCTTCATTTAAAGAAAAAGTCTTGTTGAATTCTTTTTGAATTTTCCAACTCTTGAATAAAGGGGGGTAGGGGTCTATTTATAGAAAACATGACCCCTCCCCTTCAAAGGTCAAGATGTACTTAGATCTCATTTTGGCTTTCAATCGGGCTTCAACTTGGATCGATTTGATTTGAAGTCATTTGCTTTGACTTGAGAGTCTCTTAGGCTTTAATTTGAGCTTTGACTTAGGAGTCTCTTTGTCTTTGACTTGGGCCTTGACTTAGGCTTTGACTTTTGACTTTCACTTTGACTTGTGAGTCTCTTGAGCTTTGACCTTGTGATTTAGAATGTATGACTTTGAGCTAACAGAATTTTTGAATGGGAGAAAGTATAGTGTCCCTGTGCTAAATGCAGAAATAGGGCGTACTTAACACCCGATGAAGTCAAGATGTACCTTATGTATAAGGGTTTTGTGAAAGGGTACTGCTATTGGATAAGTCATGGAGAAGTAGAGCCTAAGTAAAATGATTTTAGATATTAAAATAGTGAAATTTCCGAAGTTGGAGGTTCAAGTCATATTAATAATGACTACAATGAATCATACATAGATCATATGGAGTACATAGTTGGTGATCCTATAATGGCACATCAAAATGTAAGAGAGAAAGAGTTACGCACTTGCTGAGAACCATTTTATAATATGGTTCAAGCTGCTCAACAACCCTTATACGATAGTTGTTCTGCCCACAGTGAGCTCTCAGTTGCTGTGAGACTGTTGAGTGTCAAACCAGATTATAACATGCCATAAAATTATTTCAATAAAATTGTTCAACTAATGAAAGAGTGTGTCCGCCTAACAACCACATGCCAAACAACTATGGGTAAACGAAGAAGGTTGTTAAAGATCTCAGCAACGATGTGGTGCACATTGACTATTACCGTAAAGGTTGCATGTTATTTTTTAAGGATGACGCAAACCTGGATGCATGCAGGTTTTGTGGGCAATCAAGATGGAAGAGGCAAAGGTCACAGCAACGGAATCAAAATCCATTGCCATACTTAAGGATGCATTACTTGCCGTTAACACCTCGACTTCAGAGGTCGTATGCATCAAGAAGTATTACAGAGCACATGAGATGGCATTATGAACATTGGCATGAGAACGGTGTTTTATGTCATCCATCAGATGGGGCAGCATGAAAACATTTTGATAACATGTACCCTGATTTTGCTGCAGAGCCTTAAAATGTGAGGCTTAGCTTATGTGCTAATGGATTTAATCCGTACACTTTGTTTTCAAGATCTTACTCCATTTGGCCGGTGACCTTATAACCTTTCCCCTGAATTGTGTATGACCACACCATTTATGTTTCTCACTTGTGTAATCCCCGGCCCCAAAAATCCTAAGAACAAAATAGATGTACATTTCTACAGGGCAGACATTTCAGATAAAGGTTGCACTGATGTGGACCATCAATGATTTCCCCGCGTATAGAATGTTATGTGGGTCGAGTACTAATGGGCAATTGGCATGTCCTGTATGTATAAAACAACAAAAGGTTACCTAGAAGCTGAAACAACAAGCGTGTCCTGAAGATTCAATCACATAAGCTTACCTAGAAGCTGAGAGGACATTCTTCGCCTCCTATTACTTTGGCTGTAATGTGGCCTCTATGCGCACTAGATGCCGAAGAAATGAGGATGGCGATGAACATAATAATCATTTCCCAAGTCTACCTATGTTTGAACCGCAAGGGATCGCTATTGCTAGGGAAAGATCAAGGTATCTCATAGATGCTAAATATATTATTATCCATCTTCACGTGCTGTTAAATTGTGATGAAGTTAAAACTTATATTAGGCGAGTGCTATCTTAACTTTCTGTTGAGTTTATCATTCAGAACACAAGTTTATTTACCACCTTCATAAAATGTGACAGAATTTTCACAGAGCAAGTCAGAACTACATGGTCCAATGTCAGCGATGTTGATGTTAACACCATCATAAAACTCATTTTACAGATCAAGGTAGTCAAAATGTAAGTAATATAACTCATTCCTTCATAATTTTCACATAATAGTTTGGTGGATTGTATTAACTAAAACCACATCTTATGTCACCTTAGGTGCATTACATTCAACTATTCAACAACCACAAACATTGGTACTTGCCACAATTGGCTGCAAAGCTAAATCAGCATGTGTCAACATGGACGACATATAGAGTTAATGGATTCAAATTCCACATAGAAGCTCGCGGTATTGGGAAAAAACATACAATTGTGGTGTTCGTGTATGTGGTACGGGAGATGGCAATATTAAAAATAATTATTATGGTGTACTAAATGATATTGCCTAAATTGAGTACATAGGTGAACCACTTAAATGTGCTATTTAGTTGTGAGTGGTTTGATTCCACATTGAATCATGGGATGCGATCTTATAAACTAAGCAAACTTATTGTGGTACACCACAAAAGGAGGTACCAAAAGTGCGACCCATTCATCTTCCCAAACACCACATCACAAGTATACTTTATACCACATCCAGGTCGCTTAAGGGATATGGCCAATTGGTTTGTTGTCATACCAGCCAAACTAAGGGTAAGAGTGGATAAGTAATACACTTTACCTACTGCTTGCTAACAAATGGGCATGATGACACTCATCGAACCTGTGAACGATGTTATCCCTATATCATTAGTAGATGAAAGTACAACACTGGAAGAGGTTAATGATGAAATGGGTTTTTCATTTATTCAGGTTAATGAGGACATAGATGAGGAAGAGGATGATGAGTGTGATGAAGAGGCTGAGTGGGATGACGGTAATGAAATAGATAAAGTAGAGGAAAATCTACATGTATATGATGATGATAATGATGACGTTGACGATGATGATGATGATGATGATGATGATAACGATGATGTTGATGTTGACGATGATGATAATGATACAGATGATTGAGTGGCTATCGATTGTTATGTATTTCAGTACTTATTTGGAGAACTATTGGTTGTGACTTTACTTTTATGGTATGAATGAATTTTAGAAATAAATGTTGCCTACTTATTATGTTGTCTAAGTAAATGGTTGATATGTGCAATTTTTATGTATTTGTACTTGCATTTGTTGTCAACTATTTCAGGCATAGATTTCACTTCTCGCCGAGGTAAGTCCTCTAGTCAAGGTAGAGGATAAGGGTGCAGGCGCTCCGCCATAGATCCCATGACAATGAACGTTGATCAGCCTTCCCCCCAGGTACTTCACACCATAGTTCAGGTAGAAGCAACAATGGCTACTCACATACCAGGTCTTTTAGGACCAATCCTCCCGAATTTAGGACTTTCCATTATCAGACCTCACATATTCTCAACCAAATAACCATGCACAATCAATTTGCCGATAACATTCCTCCAAAAGCCCCCTTTTTCTCAACCCTGTCCACCACACTTCCTAACCCATTGACCCTAACTCAAACCAATCCCAAGAAAACATAGCAACTAGAGAAAGCGAAGCATAATCTAGTCATGAGAGCACTCGAACAAAGACTTGGATTGAGCCAGCTGGTAATAGCTGAGTCTTCAATTACTATCTGTTATGAACTTCAAGAATTTTACTTAACAACTAATTAATTTAATGTGTTTTGTTCAATCAGGTTTCTCCTAAGCGAAGGTGTTGTTAGTAGGATTTCTCTCATATTTCAAAGAAAATATGATGGAGTTTGGCCTACCTAGTGTAAAGTGCCCAAACTTGTATAGGATTGGTGGTTTGGAGAGTTCAAGGTAAATAAAGTCACTACATATTAACACTTTATATGAACCTGATAAATTACTATTGTATTACTTGATGTGTTTGTTGTTTTCCTAATTGCATAAGTGGTTTACTTGGGATTCAGTCCATGAGGACCACATAAGAAAAAATTTTTAAAATAGAAGTAATGCATACTTGAGAGACTTCTTTGGCAGAGCAAGGAAGCATAACAAGAAGCCTATTTGGCTCAGTGATGCTCAATGGGAAGGACTCCAACAATACTGAGTGAATGAAACTTTTAAGAAATTACGTGAAATAACCCAAAAGAATCGAGTAGGTACTCCAGAAAGTGGTGGCCCATCTCTCCATACTCTTGGCTCGATCCCTATGCATGAGCATAGGAGGCGTCTGGTAATAAACTTTGCTATGTATTTATTTAATTTGAATACTCCAGCCCACTTTGAATGTGGTTTGGCTTATGTTTCATATAATTCTGTTTAGCACCTAGAGGGAACAACTTGGGATGGATCCCACAATTGTTGAATTATTTAGCCGTACTCACAAACTCCGTGGCAAAGAAGATGACCCTTGGGTTGACAAGAAATCACAACAAGTGTAAGCTATTCTCAATGCTCAATATTTATTGGTAGTTCAAACTTGACTCGTATACGTTAATTTCATTAACTGTAACATTTATGATTTTTTGCATATGTTGTGGTATTATAGGAATCCTTTGAACGCAAATTTTAAAATCCAATCAACTCTGAAGGGACCGGGATGGCATTTCTCAAGATCCATCCCAAGCACTTTCAAATCCAAATGAGTTGTGGGTGAAGACATACAAGAACAAAAAAGGTCATATTTATGGTATTGGCGGTGAGGCTGTTAACATTAGGGAATCTGGTTACTTCAGTCCCACTCAACTAGCCGGTACAGTTTTTATATTAGAGTTTCAATGAACATGGTTATGCGACAAGTTTACTTAATTGTAATACTAATGTATACTTCACATAAATGGTTGTTAGCAGGTACCGGTTATATGTCATCGCTACAAGCTCGCCTTTCTTGGAAAGAAGCTCTCTCAAAAAACTCAAATATGCTGGTGCTTCCTTAAGAGCCTCCACAAAAAGAGCATTGACATAAATCCTGCTAATCAGATCCACGAATCTCGCGAATTTGGACTAAAGCTTGGATAGCTTAGCCCATGCCACCTCTGAGGGCAAGGTATAGGTGGCTGATACGGGTGGATTGGAGGTGAAAAAGTGATCTACTAATTTGAACCCAAACTCGCAAATCCTCCCTCTCTTCTATTCCTGCATAAATAAAGATTGAAACAACCTTCTGAATAACCATCACGGGGCTCTCTACTAACCCTTCACCTGCTGCAGACATGGCATTGATGTGTCCTCTAGGGTTAGTCTCGGGCTAGCCTGGTAGTTGCCCCTAAGGCCTGGACAGACTGCTGACTTGCTGAGCTATTTATGTAATCTGAGTGTCCATTACCCTCTGGTGTGAAGCCATAGCATCGAACTTGGAGGTTAGCTAATTGATGGACTCACCGAGGGTTTCATTAGTCTTAGTTTAGGTCTAAATGAAACGTTCCATAAGATTTTCTAAACTGGACTTTGGTTGTAGGGGTTGAGGAGGTAGGTTATAGGGAGCTCTATACTGGAACCCAGGTGGCTACATAGCAATCTGAGGTTGAGAGTTGTGGTCCTTATAAGGGGTTGGAATAGCTCTTCTACCCAGAACTGTGAGCATTGGGGTATGGATTGTTCTGCGGTGGTGATGGGTTGAAAGCGGGCATGGTGTTAGCGTGCTCAATGGAAGGGGAGCCATTGTAGTACTCAACAGATGTGTGCCCTTGCACACCATAAGTCACACAAACAGCGTAAGCCCCGACCGACGGACCCGAAAAAGAACCGCCTAAAGTAGGGGAGGTACCTACTATGTCGAGCCTCTACTCCAGTGCATCCACCTTACTGGCCAACAATGTCACTGCATCTACCTCATACTTGCTATTGCCTCTCTTCGGGGTGGCTCTCTCACTCGATCAGTGATAGTTGTTGGAAGTCATCTCTTCTAACAAAGCCTTTGCCGTATCAATAGACTACCCCATTAGAACACCTCCTACTGCAGTGCCAACAAAGATCTTCACTAACTGTTCTAGCCTATTATAGAATGTCTGGACTAGAAGCCAGTCAAGAACACCATAATGAGGCCACTAATGTTACAAGTCTTTAAATTTTTCCCATATTTCATACAAGGATTCCCCATCTTGTTGAGCAAAGGAGGTGATTTCCATCCTCAGCTTCGCAGTCTTCCCTGGTGGGAAATATTTGCTGAGGCAGGCCTTGGAGAAGGCTTCCCACGTAGTGAATAAGTTAGGATCCTCATTCTGCAGCCAGTCACTGCCTCTGTCCCTCAATGAGAATGGGAAAAGTCTCATTCGAATTGCATCGGCAGATACCCCATTCAACTTGATGGTGTCACACTTCGTAAGGAAGTTGCCAGGGTGTATGTTGGGGTTCTCAGAAGGGTGACCGCCGAACTGGTCTCTCTCCACCAAAGAGACCTGGGTTTGTTATAGTTCGAACTTATGTGCCTCAATCATTGGGCTAACTATGGAAGATGTAATGCCCGACGATTGCAGCATAGCATAATCTTGCAGCACCCCTTAATCTTGCCCTGTCATCTCTACTATGACTCTCTTCTTTCTTCTTACTTCTCCATCTCGCTTTCGAGTAGTTGCTTCGATTTTAGTCCCTTGGCTCCTCCTGTGCATGCAAAACAAACACTACACCAAGCATAAGCAGTGCCAAGCAAAAACAAAAGAGAGCAAGGTAAAAAAAAAAAAAAAGAAAAGGAAAAAGGCCTATTTTAGGGTGTTTTGGTCGCTTCTGATTTTAAAACAAACAAGTTCCCTGACAACGGCGCCAAAAACTTATTATTTTAAAATTATGTCGCAAGTGTACGGTGTAGCTGTAAAATTATCCTAGTTATTTATTTTCATGAAACTAGAATCAACAAAACCACAACATTGCGTAACCTTCTATTCGCAATTGAACCCCTAACTATTCTCATGTTAGGATGCTCAATCACTCACAAGGTCGCTCTAGGTAGAGGATTCAACTTTCATTGATCTCCGAAATCTTAAATAAAATCATGAATACATCTCTCTTAAGTAATTCATCGAACACATAGCATACTAAGTGAAATTTCAAATCACAACCATGGGCATAATTCGCAAAAAACCTAGAACATGATTCAATTTCGCATAATAGGGGCTACTCCCAATCCAACACTAAGAATTTAGCCTCTGATCATATTGAGTGAAGTAATTTCAGCATTCAAATCAAATCGTATGAACAAGAACAAAAACTAGTAGAATAATAACAAAGAAGAAAGAAAGGAGGAACAAACTTAGGTTAATCGATTGCAAAATTCGAGTTTTGAACAGGCTTTAATTCTATGATAAACCAATAGTGCTAATCTTATGATAAACCAATAGTGCTAATCTTACTTACACCTAGAATTCACCCTCAAAGTGTTGAGAGAGGTTTTTCCATTGACAATGGGCATCCCCTAAAAAAATAAGGCAATCGGGAATAAAAGGGGAAAAGATGGGGCCTAGGCGACGGTCGTCGCCACTTGAGGACCGTAGGGTGACAGGCGATAGGCCATCGTGAACGCGACAGGGGGCCGTCGCCACTCCCTGGATGCCCCACTGATCCTGCAGGATAGCAATGGCCTTCCTGTCACCTTCCTGCACCTTTGATTCTTCGCTGTTCCTTGCTCCTTTGCTTCTTCGGGCCTCCATGTGACCTTCTTTGCTCTTATATTGCCTTGTTTATGTGTATTCAGCCGCTCCCCTTCCATAAATAACTCGAAAAATACCTACAAAAGAGTTGAAAAGGGATTAAAAGAAGGCAATAGGCTTGGAAGGGATAAAACTTGGCCAAATCCCACTAAATTAAAGGGAAAATAAGGGGAAATGAACCAAGGAAAAGGTTAGGAAAGAGTCAAATTTAAGGTTTATCAAAATGTTGAGTGCCCTCCTCTGTGCTTTCTACATATGCTTCTTTGTGAATTAAGAGTCGTTTTTAAAAATTGAGTTCTAGCTTAGTATGTCTTTTGACCCAAAATTATAGCCCCACTAGAAAATGCAAGGCACTCCCATTAATTGCTTAGAATGAGAATCCAGTGACAATCAGTTTCACGACAGCTGGGCTGGAATTCTATCCGAGCCGTGAGGGAATGTCGTTGTGGCAATGTCTAGCATCCCATTAGTTGGTCTTTTTATGCCTCTTAAGATATTGACTTTCTCAATTGTCTGGTTTAAGGATTTGCTTTTGGTTATGTGTGCAAATATAGAGTCATATCTATGATCGTCCTCATCGATGTATTCATAGTCAACCATCTAAGCTCCATACGTGTAGACTCTTGCATCCATGCTCCATTTACCATAGCATATGCATTCATATACTCCTAGAAGAGTCCATCCTACTGGACTTTCTAGGATAGCCCATCATCATGGTTCATTTAGGATTCTAAAAGCATCTCATATACTAGCCAATTGTCCTTGTTCGTGTAGGAAGCATAGAGGTCAACCCATCTTGCATTCATTTTCATTACATTCTAAGCCCATCATTCCATGCATTTATACTAGCCCATGTGTTTGCATAGTGTGTCTAGCATCATCCCCTAAACACTTCAATCCTAAAGTAGTCCACCATGCATAAACCTTGACCAACTTAAACTGAGTCCACTAATTCACGTTATCTATGAAACGCCCCCAACCCGAGGAGGGGTCATACTGCCAGGACTTCCTAGAAGGAAATCTCTAAGGCTCTTGAAGATCGAGGGTTTGGATTAGCATTTAGATAGTCATTCTGGAATAAAACTGCAAGAGTTTCCTCTGTTTTAACAACATCTTAGGGTCTTAGCTTAGCTAAGGGTACCTGTAAATTAAGAATAGGGTATAACATTTACTGAAATAACCCAAATTCAACCACTTGGGCCACTCACCCGGGATTAATCACAATCAATTAACTAACAAGTTGGGGTCAGAATGATATATATATACAGGTACAGAGCTGACTATATGCTGCCACATACAACAATGAACTTAAATATTTATAATGTGGTAGATCTAACACTTGTAAAGCTGGCAAAAGACTTCTGATGGGTCGGCATCAAAACAACTTCAGAATACCTCTTATACCTGCTCAAACTGAACCTGGAAAAGGCAATAAGTAAAGGAATGAGCAACGACATGAGAATTCCCCAAATCAAAACCATTTGCAAGCATTAATACTAATAATAGTCACATATCACGTATTTGTATACTACTATCATATTAGGCAATCATAGTCCCCAAGGAAAGATTACCTCTCATATACTTCATGCTAGCTCCTCAACTCATTCCTAGGTCCTTAATAACCAACCTTCCTTTCTAACAAGCATTCAAGCACGTAATCAAGTAGCACAAGAACAAATATGATGCTTTCAAACACACTTGTGAAAACATAGTGACTTTCATTATATTCCAAGAATAGTTTACAAATCACGCTAACTTCTTTAAAACTTGTAACTTTTCTAAAAACTCCTGAAACATCCAAATTGGTAAGAAAGGCTTTGCAAGAAACATTCTTTCGTAAGATATGTACCTTTAAAAGCCTAAATGTTTGATGCATTACTAGGATGTAACCAAACTTCATTTGAAATTTCATTTAAACTACACTCAGACCACGTTCATAAAATATATGCAGTTACGTACATTTGAAAGCTTTCTTTCTTTTCTTAAAAAAAAAAAAAAAAAACCACTTTACTTGGCCTCTTGAGGCTCGTATTCTTTAAAAGAACTTATTTTGTGATGGTCTTCGAATGATCCTTAGAAATCTTTCTTTTCTGAACTGCTTAAAATGGCAAAATGCCAAATTTCATATTTATTAGGAACTTACTTATAACATAAAAACATCTTATTGTGCTGGCTAGGCGACGTCAACACCACCCTTAAGTGAGATCGTCACTCATAACTCACGTTATCCCCGGAGCATACGTACTTAACGTTTGGCCAAACCGCGTCTTTGCAGAGCAACTCTAACCTCTATATTGTCCTCTGTGGGGCAACAGCTCACTCCAGGATAATCATATCCTGAGTCCAATCCCCCTCAATGTTTTCTTCCGCATCACACATCAGGGAACAGCTGACACCAAGATAATCATATCTTGAGTCTAGCTCCCAACATTACCTTTGGGGGAAACCGCTCACGCCATCTTTGCGTCCAGTTCCCACCCTCAAGGTCTGGCCACTTGCCTAGCACTTTCTTAGCCTTTAAAATCGCATTTCTTCTGCCTTTTTCAGTTGATTACTTTGCTGAAATCTTAATTTTAACAAAACAACCATAGCATTTCGAAATGTTTATAGTTCCCTTGTTTTTAGCTTAAAAACTCCTTTTAAATGAAATAACTTCGCTAACTCATAAACGAAGTCTTCGTTTTATCTTAAAAGCTTCTTATAAACGAAGTAAGTTTGCTAACACGTAAAATGACTTCCTTTTAAACTTAAAAGCTTCTTATAAACGTAATAAGTTAGTTAACACATAAAACGACTTCGCTTTAAAGTTAAAAGCTTCTTATAAACGCAATAAGTTGGTTAATACGTAAAACGGCTTCATTTTAAACTTAAAAGCTTCTTATAAATGCAATAAGTTGGTTAATATGTAAAACAACTTCGTTTTAGACTTGAAAGCTCCTTACAAATGCAATAAGTTGGTTAATACGAAAAAACGACTTCATTTTAAACTTAAAAGCTTCTTATGAACCTCCTAAGTTTACTAACACGTAAATAAGCTTTGTTTTTAACTTAAAACTTTTTATAAACGTAATACGTTTACTAAATTGTAAATCGACTCCTCTTTTAACTTTAAAAGCTTCTTGTAAACGTGATAAGTTTGCTAATCCATAAAACGACCTCGTTTTTAACTTAAAAGCTTCCTATAAAAGTATTACGTTTGCTAATTCGTAAAACGAAACGCATTTAGAACTTAAAGTACTTAGTTAGCATTTAATTCAAACTAGGTTCGTAATAAAATCCTCAGTTGTCATTTTTTGACTCGTTTCAATCCTTTTTAAAACTCAAAGGAGGGTGTATAAATAAACTGAAGGCTTAGAACGTTCCAAACTTACTACCATTCAAAAACTTAAAGCACCTGGCTCGTTTATAAGGCAAACAAGATTCCTTCGTAAACTTTCAACGTAAATGCTTCTTAAAACATAATGGGTTTACTAGCTCTCAACTTGAAACCCAATTGAGACTTAAATAAGCAAATAGCATACAAGTTAGCTAAATTTCATAATTAGTATCTTAAGATGCCCTTTTTCAGGTCGTTTAAATCCTTTTAAATACAAGGAGAAGTCATACACAAACCAATGCCTTAAAACATTTTCGAAGTCACTTTTGGTTCGCTTTTAAACTTCCTAAACCTATCAACTATTCAGTCGAGTCACTTCCTGAGTAGTTCGATGATTTAGGATTATTTTGGACTACAATCATCTTCGTAACTGACAAGCAATTGGAAAGTACTTAAAAGCATTCGAAATCATGAAAATATGCATTTAACAATCCTTCTTAAACATGTTTAAATTTCAAAAACTATCCACTTAACGTCACGTAGCACATTGAGGGGAAAAGGGGGTTCACAACTAGCACATTTATACACTTCATAGCACAATTCGGCAGAATTTACTTAATAAGCCACATATGGCCTCGCAATCCACACGATTGCGGTAATCACAACCCAGGCTCCCTCCTCACACAACATCGACCATAAGAACCTCAATTTCCTCAATAGTTCCACCTCGAGCCATCCAACTACCAACTCCGTTTAATATTGTCATAAACAAACCAATAATTCACAAAACCATCATATGAAAGCATAGCATTCTCATCAATAGCCCCACATAGAAATTAAACGCAGCTGCATTGATTTAGCGATAACTTTTGAACAGAAATCAGCATGCTTTACTAATGCCTTAATTCACCCAATTAGCATTTTTAAACTTCAAAACATAATTCAAGACTAATAAACTGACGAAATGACAACACTAAAGCGATGATCTGATTATTAATAATTTAGCAAACTTCTAAACTATCTAGCCATTAATAATCCAGCAATAGTTTTCACATGCAATTAACCCACAATTAACACCATGTTTGTAATTTCCTCAATTTCGATTCTAAGTTCACCCAAACTGATTCCTAACCTCAAATTAACATGCGTTAACTACTTAGTTAAAAATCATTGAAACTAATAGTAATTTAGGAGTAAGCAAATCCCCACCTTAAATGGATGATCGTTCAAAGCTACTGGCTTGGTTCTAGGTAATCGAATAGCACCAACCCTTCGGCTCTTACTCACCATGCACGTCAGTCCCCTATTCATTCCAAACCTCACCAAATTCGAACCCTAGATAGACCTAAATTTCGTTTACCAACTTGAGGTCGAATTGGGTGTTAGAAATTGCGAAATTTTACTCTAATTTACAGAAAATTGAAATAACTAGGAGCTAAATTACATGGCCATACCTGGGCATGTGTTCGTGCCCCAATTCGTCGCCTAGACCCACCATAAACGTGGTGGGTTCGTCCGACACCTTACCCAGATTCACGCCGAATGGTGACTAAGTTGTGGGGGAGGGCGAATGGGTAGGTTTTGCATAAAGAAGTGGTGAAAATTTTCTGAAAATGGAGTTTAGAGGCCATGGTTATGGTGGAGGAGAGGAGGAGGAAGATGAAGACTGAGAGAGAGAATGAGATGTCGGGAAGGGGGGCTCACGGTAGCGATGAGGAGAAAATAAGGGGGTCGCGCGTAAATGACTAAAATGCCCTTTCCTCTATCTTTTTTTTTTTGGGGGGGTCCCATGCTGTTTCATATAAGACGTCACATGTTTATTTCGTAACCTGATCTCTAAACCAGAAACCGGTTACACGACCTTTCATTGATTACTCGTTCCCAAAAATATCGAGGTTCGATTTAATGACTAACAAAACGAATTTTAAAGTTGACACCTAATTGTATTCAGGTTTCTTCGCGATTTAGTACTCGTTAATAACCTGTTAATAACGCTTATTAAAAATCATGGAAAGATTTTCAAACCAATAATAATAATAATGATTTTAATAGCGACAATAATATTCTTTTTAATAAAATCATCGCTTACATAGGCACGTCAATAATAATTAATAATTTAACTGGTATCATTAAATAAAATAGGTTTTTATAATGTAAAAAGGCTTTACGAACAATTTAGCAGAAAATAAAGTACACAGGCCTTACACTCTCCCCCCTTAAAAGAATTTCGTCCTCGAAATTGCTTATTTGGAGGAATTAATGTGGGTACTCCTCCTGCATTCCTTTCACAATCCAAGTCAGTCTACGCTTAGCTATTCATTCTGTCTCCACGATAGCATCCGATCCTTGGATTTCTAGTTGTACCAAATCATCAGGGAGCATTTTCCCTTGTACTAAAACAACTCAATCTCTACAGGTATGATCAGTATGGCGGATAGTTCCTAAGGAAGAGGTCATGTAAAGTTGCATATGCATCTTATGAGGCTTACTAACAAGTTTCTTTGCAAATCAAGAATAACAAAGGGCGAGTAGTACTAGAATCAGACAGGAGGAGGGGCATAAAGTTTCTTAAGAAGTAGAATACCTGACCCTGTGTTAACAGGTTCCCCAGTCTATTTTCCTTCTAGCTAAGCATCCGACTGCCAGTTAGTGGCTTCTAGCTGCTCCTATTGTCCCCTGAGGGAGCACCAATGGTTAGACGATCTTGTTGTGCCGCTAGCTTGATTCTCGTCTCGGATCTCTGAGTACGACCCCGACTATTCCATGTAGCCTTTGGGCAATTTGCAACTTTGTGACCCATACCACCACATCCAAAACATGGGCTCGTAAATCTTCTGTAGGGATCAGGGTGTTGTCGTCCACACTGGTCACATGTTTTCCTCGGTTTCTAATAGGTGGCTTGCTTACTTTGTCGTGTTTCATCCGATATTTAAACCTCCTGAAGTTTCTGTTTCTCTGAGAATTGGATCCTCCAGGGCCAAATTTCTCCTTTACTTGGTCCTTTTCTCTATTCTCAATTTCGGTTTCGTTCATGATGCGAGCTATTTTCACAGCCTTCTGGCACATTTCTTGGAAATTATCATAAGTATATCCTGTTATTATCTATTTCACTTCCCCTCTTAATCCCTGTTCAAAGTGGTCCATCCTCATTTCTTCGGTGGCCACCTGATTTGGCTCGCATCGGCTCAGCTCATTGAACTTCGCCGCATATTCTATCACGCTCATTTCTCCTTGCTTCAAGCATTAGAACTCCCATTCTGTAACTCTTCTTACATCTTGAGGGTAATACTGAGCATCCATTAAGGCTTTTAGTTGGTTCCAGGTCAACACAGGTTCACCTACACTAGGTTTCACTGTAACCCACCAGAATTCAGCTTCTTTTTCAAATTGATAAGCAGCTAGGTGCATCTTGAACCTCCCAGGACACTCCATGATCTCAAATAAGTTTTCCATTCTCCGAAGCCACTCCTCGTATACCATAGAGTCAGCTCCACCTTCAAACTTGGGAGGTTTAAGCTTATTAATTGACATATCATCTCCATGGCAGTTGATTCTAGTATGAGGTCGCGTTGATGAGGCATTTGTCACATAATTACACAAAGGATCACTTAGTTCTAATTTCAACTAGAGGTTAACACGCAACTGCTTTAGGACTAATAGGGGTAGGCTTCCTTGGCCTTCCTCTATCCCACTTATAGGCCCGAAGGGTAATGCTCTCACACCTTTGCAAGTGCAGCTGTATCCTTTCTCTTGATATGACCAATCATCTAAGAGTTACTCCCCTCATCTTATGCTCTTTAGGTGTCACTCATACTTTTCCTTTAAAAACTTTATTACTAATCCCATCCAATCTTACATAACTACACATCAATCCAATTCTGCTCATCTCTCCTATAACCTGGGATCTTCTTATAACATAACAATCTAAATGTATGCCTCCATTTTTGTCATCCCAGTATCGTATTGCAAAGCCAATGTCCTCATCGATATCTTCGTTGCCTTGTATGATCAATCCAAGTATTTAAACTTCTTAACCTTCGATATCATCATATCAATGGTGACTTCCTCCCGTGCCTCTTCATTCCTTTCACTTGACTTACATTCCAAGTACTCAATCTAAAGCCTTTAGACTCCAAAATACATCTCTAATTTTCTAACATATTGTTAGGTTCCTTCGAGCATCTCTCTATTAAGACAATATAGGTAGCAAACAACATTCACCACGATATTTCATCCTACATGTCATTTGTGAACTCATCCGAGACGATTGAAAAAGGGCTTAAAGCCAATCCTTGATATAACCTAATATCAACAAGGAAGTCCTTTAGTTCTCTTCCTAGCATCCTAATCCTTAGCCTCTGCTCTCTCATCCATATCTTCAATAAACATAATAAAAAGGTAAATAATTCTTTCTTCAACAATTCCAACGCACTTCTCAAAGCACCCTATCACAAGCCTTCTCAATATAAATAAACACCATATGCAAATCCTTTTCTTCTATCCCTCTAGAATTCCATAGGTCTTCCCATAAGATTCACCGCTTCTGTAGTTGATCTTCTTGCAATGAAACCAAACTGCTTCACAAAAATTAAAATCTCCGTCCTCAACCTTTTCCCCATCATCCATTGCATGCTAGAATGTAACCGCATTTCATGCGGCCAACCAGAGAGGTAGATAAACGTGATCGAGGATATGGAAAACTATCCTATACTACCACTGTGATAGTAAGGGAGGAACCGATATATACATACATATTATAAGTTATACACTTGTTATTATAAGTAATACCAAGCAAGACAGTTCATATAAGCACATAAGTCACGTATCTTCACATAGCATATGCCTATTATGCTATCTAAATGCATAATGCAAACCTATGACTCTGATACCACCTAATGTAATGCCTCCAACCCGAAGAGGGGTCACACTGCCAGGATTTCCTAGAAGGAAATCCCTAAGGCTCTTGAAGATCGAGGGTTTGGATGAGCATTTAGATAGTCATTCTGGAATAAAACTATAAGAGTTTCCTCTGTTTTAACAACATCTTAAGGTCCTAGCTTAGCTAAGGGTACCTGTAAACTAGGAATAGGGTATAACATTTGCTGAAATAACCCAAATTCAGCCGCTCGGGCCACTCGCCTGGGATTAATCACAATTAATCAACTAACAAGTTGGGGTCAGAATGATATATATACAGGTATAGAGCTGACTATATGCTGTCACATACAACAATGAATTTAAATATTTATAATGTGGTAGATCAAACACTTAACAGAAAATAAAGTATGCGGTTCTTACAGTTTAACTTACATAAGCCCCTTTTCACAATGGCAAACCAAACAGAGGCATTTATAAGTGTGTGGGACAATACAAATTAAAATCAATGAGAGGAGACAAAATGTCTTTTGATTTTACTTGTTTTAAATGTGTAAGGTCACATTAAACCATAATACAGGTAATAATTTTTGAAATTTTCAGAAGGAAAGCATGTGTTGAGTTGCCAGCACGCATTTTTTGGGGACTAATCCCTGTCCCCCCTCCCCTCCGCATATGTGGGGAACCACAACCATAGGGAGCTATCACTAGAAAGGGTTTAATGGTGATGCACACCTTCTTTTTTTTTTTTGATGAGAGGTAACTAGATCAATTTGCTGAACACCTATTTAGGGCAAGTCAGTAGGTCTTTACAAGTCGAAGGAGAGGGAGACATTTGAGTACAACGTCCAATTAAGCTCCCCACATAAATTTCTCATCAACAAGAATTTGTACACTTCCTAGGTATTGAGTCCAATTCGCCTACCTCAAGGGGAAGGGAAGATGTTAGATGGGCTACAAGCGCATTGATAATACCCACTTCTTGTATTGTTAGAGGTCGTATGTTTGAATGTCAACAACCCTCATATTGATTATTGCATATGGTAAGGAGGGGACTTTACAGCACTTGCACTTCAAACTCAAAGGACATTTGTGTATATAAGATGGGAAGTTATAGTATAATACTTTCCCTGAATCTTCAATCATCAATGTAAACTTTTAGTTGTGTTTGGTCATAAACACTATCCTTTTTTGTTTTTGGGCATACGAAGCTCAACTTAATTATCAGCCTATGCGTGGTCTGATTATTAACGTGGTTCTGTGTGGTTTATAGCTTGAGAAATTATCGGCCAGCATCTTAACATTGGTCCATTTGTATTTAGTGGGATAAGAAGATCGATAGAGTTTGCCCCCTTAATTAGGGTTGAGGTAAAGTTTTGTTTACACAAAACAACCAATTTTTGAGAAATTTAAAAGGTTTTCTTGCTAGTGAAATATGGCATTGGCCCTTTTTTTCTTTTGAGTTTTGCTGAACTAGGGCTTGTATTGCTAAAGTTGTACACATCATAGTCTCTCCATACCTTATAAGAGTAAGACTCCCATTAAAAGTCGTTGTTGTTATTATTTTTGCTCATTGGATGTGCCTTTATCTTTTTTTGTATTATCTTAGATGATCAAATAAAAGTATCCATTATCCCCAGGGGAAAAAGAAAACTACCTTAGATATGATCTTCATCTTTTAGTTTTAATGTGTGTATATATGTAAATGTATTTTTTAGGGACTAATAACTATGAATCATATTTGTTATAAAATGAGATGATAACCAATATAGCATTACTGAAGTCATTCTTAAAGTTGTTACGAATATGCATCTTGTGAGCTATAAGGTTTATTATTATGACAATTTTGTTAATGTTTCGTTGAGCAATAGAGTGCAATATCCAACACAATTACAATACAAAATGGAGTAGAATCAGACATGTAATCCACTGAATCTGAATCTATGACCTTAATATTAATAATTTGATCAAAACTTTATTGATATCATTATGACGATTATAATGATTTTGATTCATGTGATGTGACACAAAGGATTATTAACTCTTGGCATGGTTGGTGACACAGGGTTAGGGGGAGGTAAGGGGTTGATTTCTGGTCCATTCTCAATGGAGTATGAAGTTGGATAGGTAGATCTTGAGAATTCTGCTCTAAATGAAAGCCCAGCAAACAGTGTGCGGAAAGAAGACAATAGGCATAAAATACCAATCAGGCTCTATTTGACAAAATGTGTTCGATAAATTTGATTGTTGAGTTAGCTAATTAATTTAATTTAACATAAAATAATGTAGATAACTTCTAAACATAACATTGCCAAAGGGTATTTTTTGGCCACAAACATGAAATGCTACTTTTAAATGCCAAAAGCTACTATTGTTATGTTTTTTAAAAACATTGCTTCAAACATTAAATGCCACTTGAAATGTTAGTCCAAACATTAGTTACCGAACACTACAAATTGACTAGTTAGCATATTAGCTCTATCAAGCGCTAAACGTTACCCAAAATTCCGTTGTCGAACACGGCCTCTATGTAATTTTTTCAAGCCCCTATGTATAGCACATTTGAAATAGCAATTTCACCACAAAATTAGCCAAAATTTATCCTACACTACACATTAACATCACTGATAGTGACTTTGTATTTGCAAAAATAATATTAATTAGCTTGAAAATGTGAAGATCAATACGCCGCAGACTTTTTTATAGGGGGTTAGCAAAAGAAAAAATTTATCGATTAAAAGATGGACGACATCTATGATAAATGTTATATTTAATCAAGTACATATCTAAATAATAAATCATTCATTCAAAAAAGTTCATCACTAACACATGGATATTCTTTTCATTGGTAAGTTGGGGTTGATAAAATGGTGAAGTTGGTTGAGGTAGGTTGAGGTGGGTTGAAGTTGGCATTTTTTGTTGAAGTGGGTTGAAGTAGGTTGAAGTGGATTGAAGTATGTTGAAGTTGGTTAAAACAATGAGAATAAAATTTTGGAGGAGATAGGTTGAAGTTGGTTGAAGTTGGTATTTTTTGTTGAAGTGGGTTGAAATTGGCTGAAGCGAGTTGAAGTAGGTTGACGTTGGTAAATTGAAAAAGACCAATGAAAAGAGCAGGCCTAAAGCTTTGCTTCCACGCGTTTAGGGCCTGTTCTTTTCACTGGTACATTGTGATTGGTAAAAGGGTGAAATTGGTTGAGGTAGGTTAAAATTGGTTGAAGTTGGTTGAAGTTGGTTAAAATAGTGAGAAAGCAATTTTGAAGGAGCTGGGTTGAAGTTGGTTGAAGTGGGTTGAAATAGGTTGAATCTGGTAGTTTTTATTAAAGTGGATTGAAATTGGTTGAAGTAGGTTGAAGTCGGTTCAAATGGGTTGAAGTTGGTGAATTAAAAAAGACCAACGAAAAGAACAGGCCCTTAGCTATTAAGAAAGTTAGGCTTAATCATATCCACTGCAAGAGCAGCATACGTGGTATTAAGTTGTTTCATGATGCAAATTCTAGGAAGACAATCCATAGATCTAGCCCAGCGTACTTGTCTAACTGATTCGTCTTTCCTATTACAAACTATAACAGCTCGAACCTAATCAATGCTAATTATTTTAGTTATTCAATTTAATAAAATTGAATATCGCATTTCAATTCAACATTTGAAATATTTTATGTGATAGCTGGTTTAAGATTACTAAAATGGCCTTGAAGTAAAATTTAAACACGCTCCATACAAAATAATTCAGAAGTTTTAAACAAATAGAAAAATTTAGCCATTTATAAAAGTGGTTAAAAGTTATAATTTTCAAGGAATATATGTGTGTGTGTGTATGTGTGTGTGTATGTGTGTGTGTGTGTGTGTGTGTGTGTACACGCACACACACACACACACACATATATTACATACACTAATATGCACACACAATTTGCTCAGCCATATTATGTAAACGAAACCATAATGTGAATAAATAAGGCAAGAATAACTATGAAGAACATGTTAATTAACATGGGTAAAACTTATAATCTTCTCCTAAATAAACTAGAAGACATTATAATAGTCCAAGTAGAAACCCCAAATATTTACAAGCTAGAAAAGGAAAACTACCTGGGTCTTCTTGGGTCAAGAAGCTTAGGGGGAAAATGGTAGGGATGTCAACAGTGTTGTTCTCTTTGAATGTGGCTGCCTTGCCACCATTGTTGCTCTCTTTACTGCCAGCCATGGTTATTTCTCTACCCTCTCCCATTGCTACCTCCTCATAGTCAGTTAAGTCCTCTTCGTCTCCCTTCATGATAACACAGTTACAATGCTCACGAGGGTTAGGTTCGGGTTTACTAGGAAGTTTGTCTGGGAGCGTAGATGAGAAACTGGCTTTTTGGGCAATTTAGGCTTCTAACATCCTATTATGAGTCGTACACATATCAAGCTTGGAGGCTAATTGCTTAATATACGCATCCTATTTTTGTTACACTATAAGCATATTTTTAACCATTACTTCCAAATTAGACTTTTGGGGCACCTGAGAAGGGAATGGGGATCTTTGAAAACTAGGGGGTACTCTAGCATTCATCGGGGGCATGCTTACAGTGTTTGGATTCGACCTGTAAGAGAAATTTAGATAATTCTTTCAAACCCGATTATAGGTATTAGAGTAAGGGTCATTGGTTGGTCTTGAATTGAAATTTTGAACATAATTAACTTTATTAGGGTTTCTGAAAAAAGGACTTAACAATTCAGAGTTATATGCTTAATTAAACCACAAATTTCATAAGGAGAAGGGGCACTAGAGTTCACAGCATTAACATTCATTTGGTCCAGTCTTTGAATCATGGCATCTACATTAGCAGAAAGTAAACTAATTGCATCAACTTCAAGCTTACCTCCAACCCACTTGGGTTAAGTTCGATCCACGGACCATTAGAAGTTGTTTAGTGTCATCTCCTCGATCAGATTATAGGTTTCATCTTCATTCTTGCTCATCAGAGTTCCTCTTGCCACCACATCAATAGTGGACCTTACAAGTTGGGTCACACCATTATAAAAGGCCTGGATAATCATCCAACGCTGAAGACCATGACAGGGGCACAAATGTAGCAGATCTTTAAAATGCTTCCAGGCTTCATAGAGTGTCTCATCATCTCTTTACAAAAAGTCGGTGATATGATTCCTTAGGCTTGCTGTTTTGGTTGGAGGAAAGAATTTGGCGAGAAAAGCTCTTATTAACTCATCTTAGATGGTTATGCATCCAAACGGCAAAGAGTGCAACCAAGCCCTCGCTTTATCCCTCAATGAGAAAGGGAATAAGCGCAGCCGAATCACATCACTAGAGATTCCATTTAATTTCAGCGTATTACACACCTCTAAAAAGATCGAGAGGTGCAGATTTGGGTCTTCGAAATGAGTTCCGCCGAACTGAGATTGTCGCACCATGGAAATGAGTGCCAGTTTGAGCTCGAAGTTGTTAGAATCTACAGCAGCGCGAGCGATGCTTGAGGCGATCCCCTGGTCTCTTGGGGTAACAAAATCACGAAGAGTCCTTCGTTGGTCACCACCTGCCATGTTTGAATTCCTTCTTGCCTCGCGTCTTTGCTCTTCAATCCTTTGCTTTTTCCTTTTTAGGCGAAAAGTTCTTTGAATCTCAGGATCGGGTTCGTACAAGATCGGACTTCGCATAAACAGGAAAAATTCTTGCAAGCACCACGACCAACACTACCAATGCAATTTAAACAAGTAAAGAAAGAAAAAAAATAAAAATAATAAAATACTGAGTCACTTTCGCAAGACAAACTCAATAGTTAACAGCTTTAGTCTCGAACAGCGGTGCCAAAAACTTGACCACTACCGCAAGCGCACAAGTAGTCATAGTATAGATAAAAGATATCATTCCTCAGGGACTAATGGAACTTATTGAGTCTTACCTACCTGATTGTGCTAAGTAAAATTCTGATTCAAGTGGATTCGATTTAACAATAGCAATTAAACTTTTCTAAATTAATAAGGGAAAAAAAAAACGTCTAAGAATTCTCGTAGTTGTGAAAGAAAATTGGATCAAAAATAATGAACATGTGCTTTCTTCTAATTGCTTAAATTCGAGGAACTGTAATCTTTTCAAAAACTCAATCTATTCTTTCGAAATCAATTAAATTTACCTAAACTAAGCAAAAGTTGTTTTTTCAAACTAATTTGCCTTAATTCAAGTTCAATGTCTTCGATTACTTACTAGCCCTCCTAACATGCAAATCTCTCTTTCAAGACAAAGTTATGTTAAGTCTTATCAAGCAGTCCAATAATCAAATGCCACCTTTCAATTTTTCACTCGATTGTTTCAAGAGTGTAAATAAATTTCGGCCAAAAATCAACTCACAGCAATCCAAACACTTGACAAAATAAAACTAAACCGATCATGAAAATAAGCACAATTGTATAGATTAAAACATGATCCAACAATACTTCTACAAACTACTAAATCCCTAGACTAAAGAAAACTCCTCAGATATGATAAAAGATTAATAAACCAACCAATGATTGGTGAAATCTAAGCAAAAAGGGGCTTGACTAAGATGGCCTTCAACCAAGGGCTTCAAAACCGCCTTAAGAACAAACTCTCACAATCAAGACTTACACCAATACAATAACCAAGCTAAAAAAAACTACAAAATTTAAGAAAGAAACTAAAGCCCTAATCTATGCTATTCTATGCTTTTACTTTGCTTGGGAATGATTGGCAATGCTGTAAAACGTTGACTTTTGTAGAAAGGCTCGGTCGATCTCAACCGCACAGCCGAGGGAAAACGAAGAGGCAGCAGTTACAGGCTCACCACGATCCATGGAGTGTACCATGGGCCCACCGTGGCCTGTACTGGAACCGGATTTTTGCTCATTCCTTATGCTACGGGCGTGGAATAACATAGATGACCGTAGGAGAGGTCAAAATACAGCCATTGAAGAGCAAACACTGGATAAAAAGGCTAAAAATCTTGCAAAACACATTAAACAACTATACCCAAGTATAAATCGAGAATAGAAGAGTAAATAACAACTTAAAGCACAATATTCTCCTAAAAATGACACAAAATAGCCCTAAAATGATGTACATATTGAGTACTTATCAAGGATCTAGAGATTAAGAGAGCTCTTTGTGACTTAGGGGCGAGCATGAGCTTAATACCTCTCTCTCTCTACTGAAGTTTCAATTGCAGGATCTGCATCCCACCAATCTAACTGTTTAATTCATAGATTGTTTGATCAACCATCCTATGAATATTCTTGAGGATGTCCCAATTCAAGGGGGTAAGTTCGTCATCTTATGTGATTTCATAGCTATGGATATGGAGGAGAGCTCCCACATTTCTCTCATATTAGGACGTCCATTTCTAGCCACTTCATGAGCTGTAATTGATGCGCCCACATGCAAGATCTCTTTCCCATTGTATAGAGAGAAGGTCGATTCCTATTTTCCCCATTCCACAGCTCCTGCTGTTCCTACACCCCCGATTCCTGCTATTCCTGCAGTTAGTCATTTGGTAGAGGTTTTTGATGGGGACGGAGCAACCCCTATAAGGTTGTGTGCCCCTTTTGAGTCTCCTCCACCAATCCTGACTTGCCTTGAAGACACTTTTGTTCATTCTAGGCAGATGGTAGATACTTCACTACCATTCCATATCCTAATTGGTCCATCTCCCCATCGCCGCCATCTACCATCAAAGGTAAAGGTGCTGCTTAGGAGGCAACCCAAGTATTTATTTGCTTTGCTTAAAAAAAAAAAAAAAAAGTGTGTCATTCCTCCCCTCCCCTCTTCCATCGTTTCCCCTTTTGCGTTATGATTATTTCAACCTTGTTTAAGTACATGTCCTTTTCATTGAGGATAATAAAAATCTTAAACATGGGGGGTAAGTTCATAGCTCTTTAGGTGAAATTGTGAATTCTGGGGTGTGATTGGAATGACATCTCTTACATTTAAATTATATAGATAGGACATCATGTAGTTTTACTAGGTACTTTTTCATTTTTCATTTAGTTGAGCGTGTAGTCTAGAGTATACAGGCTAGATATTGCGTCACAAGGGAAAAATGATCAAGTTGGGCATTTATAAGCTTCACAGGTACTCTTCTTTACCCTTTTCTTCATTATTCTACATGTGTTTTATTGCTTTCTTATTTGGATTTATTGCTTTTTAAAAAAAAAGAATTTTTGAAAACCCCTCTTATGACAATGATGCAAGGAGTAACAGTTGATTGTTTGGAAGGATCATGTATTGAGGTGTGGTCTGTCTTAGTGTAGATTTTGTGAAAACTGTATTGCCATTATCTATCTGTAATTGCCTTATCTTGTGTGTATGCCAATTACACTTGAAGATTCATGTGGTTTGATTTAGTTGACCATGATAAGTGGCATATCTTAGAGTGAGTGTATTAACTATGGTAGAGTAACCTGTGAGATTTTGAGCCTAATAACTATTCATTATTTATAGTCTCATTTCTCCTTTCCTCTGTGACTCCTCTCTAGTTGCATCTCTAGGACTTAGTCTAGTTCACTTTGAAATCATAATTAGCTCATGCATATGTTGATATGATTGAGGCACTCTTTGTTTTATATAGCCACATGAACCAAAAAGCTGCCCATTGATGTATGATGTCCCCTTTGTTAGCCCTTTGTACTTTTCCATGTTTGTTGTTGCACCCATACTCACCACACCATTTTGCCCTTTGTATAATTTCCATACGTTTTCCAAAGTCTAGTGAAGCAGCACATTCTTGTTGAAGTGGGCATATTTTAAAGGCTGATTCACTTGGGTGTCGTGTTGGTGGTTTGTATTGAAGGGATTGTGAGCTGAGATTTTTTGTTTTCGATGCCACTCACATATCTCTTGATTTTTCTTTTCAAATAAAAAAATATGAGAAAAATTAAAAAAAGGATAAAGAAAGAAAAAAGAAAAAAAGGAAGAAGAAGAAAAAAGGGTTGTGAATCAAGTGTTTGGCATAGTGATTCTTTTAATAAGTTTGTTCAGCCCTTCCCTTAAGGTCTTTTGTGGGTTTCTGGTTATTTGGATCAATTAGGGGTATGAAATTTGGTGTTTTGGTATTGCTTTATGGAAGTGTTTTTACTCCCTAGTCTTTTGCCTAATTGCTCCACTTCTCTCAAATTACTCCATTTCTTACCCTTAAACTTTGGCCCTATTACTTACTCCTTACAAGTCCTCATGATTGATATTTTGCATTGTGCATCAAGTGGTGGAAAATTGAGAACTTTACCATGCTTATCGTGGCTTGCTTGATTGGATTATGTTTTTAGGGCATCTGTGTTACATATTCCGAAGAAATTGAGGAAACTGCTCCACTTTATCGCAAAATAAGGTTGTACCAGTCAGACTTGCTCACTATTTTTTGAGGGACGCTTTGTTTTACCATGTGATTTAATATGAGGTGATTGGTGTGTTGCATGTAGGTAGTATGATCTATAGATGGTGGTGCTTATGTTAAAAATGCTTTTGACACCTTGACTTGCCTACCTCTAATGCATGATTGTCTTTGATCAGTTAATTGTTATTACCTTGCCGAAGGAGCATGTGTTTAGGCATTCATCGTCCCTATTGATTGCTTGAGAGTTAGCCTTGCTGAGGAATAAGCAAGAGATAAGTATAGGAGAGTTGATAAACCTCTAATATAGATATAGATAAATATGTGTGTGTGTGTGTGTGTGTGTGTGTGTGTGTGTGTGTGTGTGTGTGTGTGTGTACACACACATATATATGTATATATATACATATACATATATATATATATATATATGTATATGTATGTATACACACACGCACACACACACACTCTCTCACACACTACACACACACACACACACACACACACACACACACACACACACACACACACACATACATATATATATTGGACCCTTGATTTCATTGCCTTCCTCTGTATATCTCCACAATTTATTTACGAATGTGGTCATATTTATCCTCCTTTGCTCATAATCATCTTGTTTGGACTAATTTTCCTTTTTGTAGGTATTTTGGTCAAAATTGGAAGGAATATAAGCAATGAGTGAAGTTTTGGATGAGGAAAGGGTTCAAAGAGTTGGCAGGAAGACCAAGGAATCAAGAAGTAAGAGCTACAACATTGCACGACTAGTCGTGCACCTGAGGCAGAAAGTTCCTACAGAGTTGCATGGCTGGCCGTACACTATTGCATGGTTGTCCACCCTAAGCCCAAAAATTGTGTGCGGTCGGTCGTGCGTTGAAGCATGGTAGTGCGCTCCCACAGATTTCAAGATACTAAAGCGGTTTTCAACCAATTTTTAGGGCATCGTTTGTCTTTTCTTTAAGAGCACTTTCCTGGAGCAATTTTTAGGATTTAGTAGGTAGATTTTAGGGTTGCTTGTAGGTTGAATTCATCACCATCGAAGATTGTTTTGCTACTTCTGCTACGACTAACTCAAATTTGCCTCTCAATTCTCTCTTTCTCTTATCATTGTTTTCTAGGGTTTTTTATGTGAATCATGTTTGCTATTCCAGGGATTTATTGTATTGCTTTCGGTATGATTCGTGGCTAATCTCCCAACTTGGGTTGAAATTGATGCCAATTATGTTAGTTGAATCATGATTTAGCCTTAAACCCTTGCTTACCCATGTTTGTGCTTATGATTTCTACTTTGCTCACCACATGTTCGATGAATTGCTTGAAAGAGCATTCATCCGTTGCTGTTAGGGTTAAGGAGAACATTGAAAAACAAAATCTTTACCTACAGTGACCTAGTTCACAGTTAGGATTTCAATATAAAAATAATTGAAGTTCTAATTGGGATTCGAGCTTGTAGATCCGGTAGTTCTTTGACTTTAGCCCCATGAAATAGGTAGCTATGCATTTAGGATTAGTCTTCAGCCCTTGAGAGAGGGAGGAGATGATTAAATTATCAATCTATCCACTCATAATACAATGCTTGGGCGAGTTTGATGAGGTTAAAGACTGATTCACTAATGTAATTGTGTTGTTAATTTTAAACTAGGTGTTTAATACTCTAATTTCATAATTACAGTTTAGTTATTATCATTTTTTTAGTTGTTAGTCGAATCTTTGCAATCGATTTGCCTAGATTGAGTGTTCATATTAGTTATGGTAATTGAAAGTGAGTTCTTTGTGGGATCAACCCGTACTCACCGGTTGCTAGCTACAGCCACGCCTTGCACTTACAATAATTTGGCTGTAACACTTATCGAGTGCTATCTCTTTATGGGGTAAGTTACTTCTTGATGATTGTCGATGACCATAGTAGGGCAGGCTAGGCTTATTTGATGCTAGATAAGAGGAGAAGCTAGTAAATTCTTACAAAACTTTGTGAGTGTAGCTAAAACCCAGTTTAGTAAAGATGTGAAAAACATTCGTAGTGACAATGGATGCTAGTTCACCTCAACTCCTATAAAAACCTTCCATGCTGAAAAAGTGATTTCATGAAACAAGTTGTGTGGATACTCCACAACAAAACTATAGAGTTGAAAGAATGCACAAACATATCTTAAATGTTGCGAGGGTCCTTTACTTTCATGCCTCCTTACCAATAGATTTATGACGCCAATGTGTCCTGACATCGATATATATAATAAATAGAACTCCCATAAAATTGCTTGAGGAAAAAAGACCTTATGAGTGCTTATTTGAATCTTGTCCTTCCTATAAAATTGTTCGCACTTTTAGGCACCTATGTTATGCAGAACTAAAGGACAACCGAAAAGAAAAGTTTGAGGCTGCTAAGATGAAAATGCATATTTGTGGGCTATCCATTTGAGAAGAAAGGATGGAAATTATATGATTTGGGGACTAAGGAAATTTTTATAAATTGAGATGCTGTTTTCTATGAAAATATATTTCCTTTTGCTACCAATGATCAAGGAACCTTAGAAGAAAGGGGGAGTTTCGAACGTTACCACAATAACATGATAGATTAAAACGGGCCAGAAACATCCGAGATGGCGCAAGCTAACGTCGAAGCCCGGCCTGGAAGCTCAAAACTAAGCTTGGGCACAAATCAGGTAGCAAACACATTTGGATCGTATGCTGGGCCAACAAATGAGTCACCAGCTAGACCTACCCTTGGTGACCGTCTGTAGTTGGACCGGGTGAGCATTGTGCTTCAACCCGCGCCTAGCCCTTGTCCTCTATGACACAGTGAACATGCAAAATAGCCTCCCCGAGACCTTAAAGGTTACATTTGTATAAATTCTTACTTAAAAGACCCCTTTGCATCTACCTCCTCTCATCATGGCTTCTTAGATACTCCTTATCCCATAGTAAATTATGTCCATGCAATAATTTTTCTCCTACTCATCAAAAATTTCTATCTACTATTACGAAAATTGCGGAGCCCAGGCATTATCATGATGCAGCACATAACCCTAAGTGGAGACAGGCTATGGTAGAAGGAATACAGGCCCTCGAAGAAAATCAAACATGGACAATTCAAGACGTCCCTCCCGGAAAGAAGCCCATTAGTTGTAAATGGGTATATCAAGTAAAACACAAGTCTAAAGGATCCATCGAGCGCTATAAGGCCCGTCTTGTTATTAAAGGAGATCATAAAGTAGTGGGGTATGATTATAACGAGACATGTGCTCTCATGGCAAAAATGATAAGTGTTTGAGTTTTTCTTTCTGTAGTAGTTGCAAAAGGATAGGAGCTTCATCAGTTGGATGTGAATAATGATTCTCTGAATGCCAACCTCCATGAAGAGGTATATATGAAACCACCTCCTGGTTTTTCCACTGGAGGGACGCAGAAAGTGTGCAAACTAGGAAAGTCGCTTTATGGGTTAAAACAAGCACCATGACAATGGTTTGCAAAGCTATCTGAAAAATTGAAAGCTTATGGCTTTGTACGACCCTATGCTAACTATTCTTTATCACACATCACAAAGGTACCATATTCTTAGGAGCATTGGTATTTGTGGATGATATCATTTTAACAGGTAACAATGTTGTAGCATGCCAAGAGTTCAAGGATCACTTGAATAACTATTTTCGTATTAAGAACCTTAGTCCCTTTAAATATTTCCTAGGGATTGAGGTAGCCCGTGGACCAACGGGACTTTTTCTGTGTTAGTAGAAATGTGCATTTGAAATAGTTAATGAATGCGGACTACTTGGTGGAAAACCTATTGACTCTCCGATGGAGGAAAACAATAAGCTATTGTTCACATCTAGTAACCTTCTTGATGATGCTACACTATAGAGCTGACTCATTGGTCAACTCATCTGCCTCACCATCACTCGTCTCGAGCTCTCTTGTGCAGTACATGTGCTCTCTCAATTCATGCAAAACTCACGGGTTGAGCATTTCTATGCAACCCGCAAGGTATTATGGTGTCTTAAAGGCAATCCAAGCACAGGTATCTTGCTACGAGGCGATAGTGATTTGCATATATATGCCTATTGTGATTCTGATTGGGGAGCATGTCCTCTTACTCGAAGGTCCATAACTAGGTATTTTGTTACTCTTGAAAGGTCACCCATTTCTTGGAAGACTAAGAAATGATCCACAATTTCTCGTTCTTCAGCTGAGGCCGAATAACGTTCTATGGTAGCTGCTACGAGTGAGCTTATTTGTCTCAAGTCCTTCTGGGCCTCTTTGGGTATTTTTCATGTTCAACGAATGAAACCAGTCCACAACGCATATTGTTAAGAATCTGGTATTTCATGAGCGAAAAAAAACATATCAAAATTGAATGCCACTTTGTTCATGAAAAACTTGTTCGAGGTGATCTCTTACTTTCTTATCCCCCATCCAAGGAACAGCCAGCATATGTGTTTACCACAGCCCTAGGAATCAAGCAGTTTCTGCATTTACAAGACAAATTGGGCCTGATTCATCTCATGCACCAACTTGAGGGGGAGTATGATGGCATGAAATATTAATGTTGATAGAATACTATTGCATTTAGAAGTCTTGAGATATTGGTATTGTACTTAGGAAAGAATTTAGATTGCATTATCTTTTCCTAATTTCAATTTTAGCTAGCTTAGGAGAAAAGTTAAGGCAGGGATGTATTCTCCGGATCCATTATTTATATATCATATGTTGTGCAAATGAAGAAGCAAAGCAATGAACAATTGATTCCTATTGCAACCAAACATAAACATTCTTGCTTTCATTTATATTGTTCCTTAAAAAGCTTGATTGATCCCAAAAATCCTTGAAGGTCATTTTTTCCTCAGGGACTTGATGACACTTTCCTTGTTTTGATCCCAAAAGTGGATAGCCCCCAAATTGTCACACAACTCAAACCACTGGGTCTGTGTAGTGCCTCTTATAGGGCTATCTCAAAGGTTCTAGTTAATAGAATCAAGCCTCTATTAAACAAAATTGTGGCTCCAACACAGACTAGTTCTGTTCCGGGTCGCCCTGGAAATTCTCCACACGATGAGAAGCATTGTAACATTAGTTATATGGCTGTCAAAATAGACCTTAAAAAGGTTATAACAGATTGCGATGGCCATTTATTAGGGAGACTCTTCTTTACTTTCAATTTCCTATGAAAATGGTTGAGGTTATTATGAACTATGTCATCCAAACTTCCTTTAATGTGCTTATGGAATGGGGCTAAGACTCCAACCTTCACACCTTCAAGAGGACTGCATCAAGGAGAGCCATTAAGTTCATACCATTTTGTGCTTTGTCTGGAAAGACTCACACATCTCATTGAGTCAAGTGTTATGCAAGGAACATGGAAGCCTGCCACTACAAGCTAAGGTGCACTGAGAATCTCCAATGGCTTTTTCGCTAACGATTTAATATTATATGGGGAGGTAATTATGGAACAAGCCAATAATATGGACTCATTCCTTGAGCGATTCTATCAAGCCTCTGGTGAAAAAATAAGCCATGCCAAGTCAATGATTTTTTTCTCTGAAAATACTGATCCGAACCTGTAAGTAAGCATCAATGATGCTCTCTACATGTCTGAAACAGAAGATTTAGGTCGTTACTTGGGCATGCCATCTATTCACGGTAGAGTAACACATCACACCTTTGCTCAGATTTTAGAGAGGATTGATAAAAAAACTTGCTAGTTGGAGGCCTAAGCTTTTATCAATGGCGGGAAAGGCCACTCTTATTCAATCAACGATCTCCTCTATACCATATTATGCGGTGCAAACGACCAAATTGCCTAGATCACTGTGTGATGAGATTAACAGGAAGACCCACTGTTTTTTATGGGGAGGAAATGCATAAAAACGTAAGCTATACAAAAGTCTCTTGGGAAGAAATCATCAAATCTAATGATGCAGGTGGTTTAGGTCTTCGTTCTATGAGGCAAACGAATTATGCGTTCATCATGAAGATTTGGTGGAGATTATTAACAGCGAAAGACAAATTATAGTCTCGGGCTCTTCGGGCTAAGTACTGCAATGGTAGATGTGACATGGATATGTTTAGCCCAAAAGAAGATATTTCAAACACTTCGAGAGGCATCCTATAGAACATTGCCTATTTAAGAAAAAGCTCTAGATAAGAAGTTGGAAATTGTCATCGAACACTATTCTAGTTTCATAACTAGATAATGAATGAACCTTTTTGTAATGTTGTTCACAACAAATTCCTCCACATATTGAGAATTGCACAGTGAATGAACTTTGGGATACAAGTGGTAGCTAGAAATGGGAAGAATTTGCCCATTTATTACCAGAATATATCCTTCAAAAAATTTTACCTCCATTGAACTATTTCTAGGTGATGAAAATGATGATCAGCTAACATGGGATGGGTCAGACCATGGAGGATTTTCCATTAAATCTGCTCTTGCCTTAATCAAAACTGATGTGTAAGAATGTAATGAATCATTCTGGCAACTAATTTGGAAGGCTCCACTCCCTCAACATATCAAGTTCTTTATGTGATTGATGGCCTATGATCGTATCATGACCAACTCAAATTGTCTTGGAAGAGGTTTGGCAAGTGACCCTACTTGTGAAATTTGCACAGAAAGGAAGAAGACACACTTCATCTTTTAGGAGACTGCTCTTTTGCAAGGTCAGTATGGATTAATATAGTTCCAGCCTCTAAGAATAGTCTTTTCTTCTCCCTTCCTCTTTGTACATGATTGGCCACCAATCTAGACAACAAGATGCCTCTGACAATGGATTGGATAGCCCTATTTGTTATCACATGTTGATGGTTAGGAAAATGGGGGAATGGTAGATGTTTTGACTTATCCTCTTTTAACCTATCCAGGCCTTAGGAATTTGTTCGTGCTCGAAGTGGAATGGTAGATCTCACTGCCATGTAAGAAAAGAAATTCTGGTTAAATACATTTCTCCTCTTGAAAATTGAATTAAAATGAATGTGGATGGGGCTTCTAAAGGAAACCCCAGAGTTACTAGTGGTGGTGTTGTATATCATGATCAATTTGATAATTGGATTAATGGTAGAGCTTGGAATTTAGGGCTTGTACTTTTGTAAAATCAGAGCTCTTGGCTTTACTTAAGACTCTTAGATTGGCAAGGAGTAAAGGATTCACTAATCTTATTGTCCAAATTGATTCTAAAGTGATCTACCCAAAGATCTAGAAGGCCAGTGAAGAAAATCAACCTTATACTACAATGATGAAGTGCAAAGCTTAATTTTTGATTAAGAATGGAAGGTATAAATCAAACATTGTTCTTGTGAAGCAAATAGAGCAGCAGATCATTTGGCCAATATCGTAGTTCAACAATCAGAAGAAGATGTAATTTATGTTCCCCCCTCCCCTCTATGTTTGCTATTTTGTTTGAGGATAATATTGGTATAGCTTGGTCCTGTATTATCGAGAATTAATAATAGTAGTTGGGGTCTTGCCCCTCATTTTATGGCCCAAAAAAAAAGTTCGATTGAATATTTTTGTTAATTATTCCCTTCTACCTCTTGGGCTTTGGACCCTATCTCCAGCTCATTTAATTAATCCTCATTTTCGTCAGAATTTAGGATTTTAAGTGGGCAAGTTTTACAAGTGTTAGTTGTGTTTGGCTTGTATTATCAACTTAGGATTTTTTTTTATAGTTTATGATAAATATTATTACCGCTATTCCAGATTGATTGAAATTGATCACCATTGATCAACTGTTAGCCATATTTCTTAGTTTTAATTTCTACCTTGATCAACACTTAGCAATACTCATCATCACTGATTAGTTATTGGCTACTCATGATAAGTTCAAAAGAACAAATCCTAGTTCAATCTCACGTGTGTGTGTGCGTGTGTATGTGTGTGTATTATAACAACACTTCCCAAGGCTAACATACGCCACCCGTTAAAATTTTAGAGGTTTGGACCTTTCCTAACCTAATTCAAAACCTAACTCCAAGCCACATAAATTATTTTTTTAATTAAAGTAATAAATAATAAAAGATCTTTATTAATATAAATAGGAAATACTAGAGATATTAGATACATTATGGTGATAATTACGGATGATATTTATTATAAATACACAATTATTAAGAACTACTAACATATTTCTAATTTCTAATATTATTGTTGTTGTTGTTGTCGTTGTTGTTGTTGTTATTACTGCAACTACTATACCTAAGCAATTTTATCACAAATAATTTATTACATGAATAATATACAATTTATGAATCATGTAAAACTATTGTATCCAGTTAAACTGTGAGGAATACACAATTAGTTTACGATATCATAAAGTACTTTTTCTTTTCTTGCATTCACAAATAATTCTGGAGTTGGGTTTTCCGTTTAATTTTCAAACCACTGTTCCAGTTTTTTACGTAGGCTCAAATAATTTTTTCACAAATTACATAAATTACAAATATAATTTGTTATACTTTTTATATATATGTATTGCAATCAGAAAAAATCAAAATATTTCCATGCGATAAAAAAAAATGTTGCACTTTTTTTACATGGGCTCAAACAATTTTTTGACAAACTACATAAATTAGAGATATAATTGCCTATATCTTTTATATATAGTTATTGCCATTAGAAAAAATAAAAATCTTTTCATGCATCGCATGAGTATAAAAAAATAAAACAAAATCTCATCATCTTTTGACACATGTCACTATAACATAATTTATCCTTTAAAAAAATTACATCCTTATTATTATAAGGTTTTAGAAGATAATTCATTATATTTTAATAATGTTTTTATGCCAAAAATCTTGCATCATATTTTTATCCAAAAAACAATTATGCACTATAGTAGAAAGATTCTCGCATTGTAGTCCAAAAAAATAATCATATAAACAATTTACACATAATAAAGATGCTATTTAAGGAATCAGAATTTGTGGCATTATATTATCTGAGTATGCATTCATGTAATAAAAATTTTGGCTTTATAAAGGTATCCATATAGGGAATGCGATTATGATCTTAACTTATTGTGCATTGCAATTTGGGCTTTTTTCCTTCTCTTTTGAGTATATGTGAATGTAAAAAGTATCCACGTAATTAAAATGATGTTCATGAGCAGTACACAGTGAATATGATAATCATGCATTATATTAAATTCTCACTACCAATATTACCAAAAGTAATGCCTAAAAATTTTATTGTAAACATTACAATAATACATCATATTATATTATATTATTATTACTACCACGGATATTACCAAAAGTACGTAATTTAAATAGCCTTCACGGTTATGTAATGCATTAAAATTTTCATATATCATATGAAATATTAGATGAAATTATTTTGTGTTCACGTTTACTACAGACAAAAACTTAAAACCTACCTTGTGCATTGCACACAGGAAAGTATACTGGTTTATCGTTAATTAAGATAATTTTTTATTTTAAAAAACTCAACACGAACAGATTCGTCCTAATTTTTGGCTCATAAAGTGGTTCTGATGCATGATCCACTTTGCTGCACTGTTTAGTTTCAGGGATAAGTGATGAACTTAAACTCCACAAAATTATTATGTAGATTATTGTCTTGTCACTCTTGAACTCATCCCCTATTCGAGCAAATAGAATAGTAGATTAAATTGCATCATGCTCACTTTATCTATAAATTCTCAAATGATGTGTTCTTTTCAACTTATTATAAGTACTTATCATTAACATTTTGCACTTGTCAATATTAAGTACTGACCAATAACAATTAGCATCAATCAACACTAATCAATCTGCACTCACCACGGGGAGTTTGGTACCTTAAGGCTTAAATATTGTTCCAACCCTGCAACATGGCCACTTTATTTGCAATTATATACTCAAAATTGTTATGTACGTATACGTGCAAAGTAGTTATTATTATTATTATCATTTTTATTCTTCTTCTTCTTCTTCTTCTTCTTCTTCTTCTTCTTCTTCTTCTCAATGATACAAGTTAGATATCTTGCCTTGTTAAAAAACAAAAAGGTTTTTGCCCACATATCATTTTGATGGGACAAATATTCTATTATTGTCTTGTTGGACATTACAATAGATCCTGTGAAGGCTATTTAAACCTTAGACCTGGCAAAACTGACCCGAGACTGAAATCTGAACTGAATGACCCGGATCCACACTTAAACTGACACCTAAAATGGGATGAACCGATTTGAACCCAAACACCCGAAGTAAACCGATTCATAACCGAACGAAACCTGCATTGTAGTATGAACTAAAATAATCCACACCCGAAATGACCCGTTCCGATTCAAATCCGATCCATAGTGACCCGACGCGAAGTGAATTGAAAATGGACAACCCAAACCCGACCCGAACCGTACCCATTTTAAAACCAATCTGAGTCCTACCCGACTTAATTTTACTCAAATTAAACTCGAACCCGAGTATGCCCGACCCAAATATAACCCGAACCGAAGCATACTCGTAATTCATAATCACTCAATCCAAAACTATTCCTAATTCCCTAAATATTATTATTAAGGCCTAGAAGAAGAGTTCCTCTCGCAATTTAGCCCAACTTTGATAAACAAGCAAGTCATAATCTAACTATAACCATAGTATATAATTCATTAAAGTCTTTAACCAAGTAGGTAAAATGTAATACTTCTACTTATTTCAACCTATTGGTTGTAGCCTTGTTGGCTTGTTGCTAATCCTATAAGTTGTGAATCCAATAAGTTGCCAATCATTACAGTAGTTCAATACTTGTAAAGCTAGCTTGGCCGTAAAATAAACAATGATCCACATCATAAGCCACCAACCCGGAGACATGGGGTTGACATCCCCCAAACTATGGCACTAGTACCACATGGCCATTCTTAGTTCAAATATTACAAATGCAACACCAATCCAAAATAAAGTTTAAATCAAATGTAGAAGTTCACATGATAATCCTTGATCTTCTCCTTAGTTATATACTTGAGCATTAATAAAGTGTACACAAATTACAATAATAAGAGAAAGGCAACGCGACTAGATCTCCAAATCTGAGCAAGTAAAAGAAGTAACAATCTCAATAGTCTTCTAAACCTGGAAACTAAGATAATAGAAAGGATTAGCAAACAAAACCAAGGGAGTTAATCCTAATGTACCTCGACGTATGCGACATTAATTTTTCAGGGCCTAGGTTTTTAGAGTGCATATTTTAGTATCTTGAGGTTTGCTAACTGAATTTTTAGGTACCCTCTGTTTTTTCTTTAGTCCCTAAACTTTTAAAATTTGCATTTTAACTCTAATCCTTAAAAACTTACTTTCAAAAATTTTAATTTTGTGTGGATTTTTTTTCATTAAGTAGTATTCTCGATTCTCTTTCATCTGGTATCAGAGTCACGTGACCAAAAATAATTAAGATAATTAAGCTAATTAATGACTAATTAAGCAAATTAACTGTGTTTAATGCTTGAATCATCACCTGCATGCCCTGATCCGAATTATTCTCACATTGTTCACTCACTAGAAGGAATTACATCAGTAGCACCTTAATTAAACTATATTACTGATATAGTTTTAGAATTAAAAGCAGAACTAGATAAAATTAAGATTGAAGTCAAAGAGTTTAAAAAGCAATTATCTATAATTCACCTCTCTCTAGTTAACAAAGTTAGGCATAGTAGAAAATCCACTTTCAGTATTAGTACTCCATTTCAACATAAATATCCTTTTCAAAACCCAAAAAACAAAAATCCATTTCCTTCGCATGATATAAAAATCTAAAAAGAAGTAGGAGAAAATCGGGGAAAAAATCTACTAAAAAAATAGAAAAAGAAGAATAGAATGGAGTATAAGCAGTATACTCTTGAAGAATTACAAAACATGTTTGAGAAAGAACAGAATCCAGAAGAATTAAACAAGATTATAAGTGCAATTAGTGATAAACATGACGTATTATCTGAGGGTAATGAAAAGACTAATAATGTCTAATTAGAGGAAGAACTATATTAGTAGATGAACCTTATTAAACTAGAAGATCTTAATGTGTTACCATTAGAGAAAATTAGAAGAAAACTGGATAAAAAAATATGGTAAAATGGTTGTTGAAGATGAAATTAATGAAATTAGAGAAGAACTTGATTTAGTTGAAATAGAGACCAATCTGGTTAACAATGTTATTTATAAACTTGAAGAATTTAATGAATCTTCTAGAAGAAATATTCATTTTATAAGACCTAGATATGTTCCAACAGGACGCACAATCAATTTTTTCTTTGCGATTGTCCCAAGGAAAGCTGCAACTTTTGAAGAAATTGGCCTTATTTCAATTAGTCAAACAGGATACATCTTAAACATAGATGGAGCTCTTAACAGAGAAGAAATATTTGAGCATTGGAAAAGAAGTATAAATAGTATCTTAAACCTGAATACTACATGGACTACTACCAACTTTCTAAATTGCATTAAATATAGTTTTTCTGGCACTGTAACTTATTGGTATGATTCATTAAATGAAGACAGTAAAAATACATTAACAATGATGGAAATACCAGCCGCAATGTTCAAAAATCTATATAAGGAAATTGAAACTGAAATCATCGGAGCGAAACTTGACTATAAAGACAAAGTAAAAGAATGACAGAGAAAGATTAATAATATAGAATTATGGGATATGAGATATTTGAAAAAATATATTGCTGAATTTAGTTAATATTATTACAAAATTGGGCATAATGACAATAATCTCAATATATTCTATGATAAATTGCCATATCCTATAAATTTCATAATCAATGAAAAATACATTGCATGGTTTGAAAGAGCAGACGTCATTGATACCTTTGATTCAAGAGTCTCTTGTTTAAGAAAATGGATCAATGATTAATGACTTAATCTCCAAAAGTGAAAGAAGATTAATAAGCAATTCTTAACTTGCTAGGATTCACCTCACCAATGGAAAAAAGAACCTGAAAGGAGAAGAAAATGAAAATTTTATAAAAAAAGAGCTTTAAGAAGCAAAGAGGAGAGAAATATAGAAGAAAATATTATAACAAACCAAGCCCTAAAAAACAAAGATTTTTTAGGAAAGCAGCTTACTGTCCCGCAGGAAAAAACCAATTGCCAATGCTAGGCATGCGGAAAAGTAGGACATTATACTAATGAATGCAAAAATAGAAAGAACAATAAGTTAATTGAAACTCTAGGAAGTCTAGATTACTTCAAGCTAAGTGAGAAAGAGACACTAGCTCTAGCCCTAAGTAACAACAAAGGAATTGTTGAAATTATCCGAGAGGACGCATATGAAGAAACTGATTATGAAGAAACCAACCATATGATAGAAAGCGGCTCGATTAGTCTTTGTGATCTTCAAGGAGAAGAGTTTGTTGTAGATAATTAAAATGAAGATGTCAAAGGAGATTAGGTCCTTTCCATAATCTAGAAAGACATGATCTACAAGAAGTCCATCTTTCAATTAAAAAGCAAAAACGTATGTGAAATGATGGAAGGAGATCTTGAGACAAAAGATTGTGAGTATGATATGGGAGAAGTTAATCTCATTAATTGGGAAAATATCCCTAAGCATAAAAAGATAGAAAATATAGATACATCCATCTTGGAGGTATCCAAGTTCAAATCACTCCATTACAATCTTACGGCAAATATATTAATCGTTATGCGTTGCTCTATGATATTATGCATGCAAAATTTAATAATCAAATTATCATAGGATAAAGACCAATTTATGTAATGGGTCAGTAGGATTTAATTATTGATCTTGATATTATGTAAGCTTAAAGCATGAATTTGCCAAAAACTTCTTCTCCCTTAAGATAAAAACAGTTGGGATGAATATGAAAAGAGGAGGTTATCCATTGAGAATATTTTGGAAAATTATTTATAAACTAGATAATACCATCGATCTAAAGACTAAGGTGACAATGATAGAATTAGAAAAATTTGAAAGTTCTACCCCTATACGAAAGATTCAGAGGATTAAATTCAATCCTCAAGAAATAAAAATTGATAGGTCATGGATATCTAACTTTGCCAATCCTATAAAAATAAATAAGAAAAATATAATAAAAATTGATGAGAATGGTAAAATTACCATTAGACTGCAATTATTAAGAAACATGAGTGCAAGATCAAAATGAGGTGAAGGGTCTTCATTAGTTGAAGAAGAACTTAAAGAAGATGATACAATTAGCATGATCGGTAAAATAAGTAGGATGAGTTTTGAATCCGCAAGATACAGTGTAGATCGAAGTATAAGTCTAGATAGAAAGGTAGTTGGATACAGAACAAGAACTGTTAGTGAATCAATCTATGAAGATGAGTTAGTCAAAAATATATCTATGGAGATTTGCTATGAGGCAACCAATACAAATTCTAATAGTATCTATATTCCGATAAAGGTCTGTTTAGAGGGATATAGGAAATATGAATTGTGCGCCTACATAGATAGTGGTTGTTCTGTATGCTTTGAAAAAAAATCATTATTTCCAGAATTATTTGGAAAAGAGCCAAAAATCCTTTACAAGTAAGAATAGTTGATAATAACATTATAAGCCACAATGAAGGTATAGAAGGGTTATCCATAGAATTAGGAGAAGTTCAATGCACTATGCCAATTCTATGGGCTATTGATCAATCCCCTCATGATATGATTATTGAAAATAATTTTCAGAGATTATATTCTCCTTGCACATAGACCATAAACCACATAATATTCACAATTAAAGATCACTCAGGTCCTATTGAAAAATTAAGCAAGGTTTACACTCATCAAAAAATTAAATTTACATGCAGCCAGTATGGTGAGAAAGTAGTACCTGCACAATGAGATGTAGCATTAACAATTTCATTACTCAAATTATCTATTAAAAAACATATTGTCGAGCAACAAGAAAAATTATGCAAAGACCTCTACTCTGATAATCCACTAAAATTTTGGGATAAAGATAAGACATTTGCCAAAATTACTTTGTTAAGTCCCAATACTATTATTCGAGTCAAAAAAATGGTGTATACACACCAAGATATCCAGAAATTTGATAAACAAATCAAAAAACTTATGGATAAAGGATTAATTAGGAATAGCAAGAGTCCTCACACCAGTCCCGCTTTCATGGTAAGAAATCATGCAGAAGAAAAAAGAGGAAAAGCGAGAATGATAATCAATTACAAAAAGCTTAATGATAATACTGTCTTTGATAATTATTACATTCCTAATAAAATAGTCCTTTTTAATAGAATTTAAGGAGCTTCTTGATTCTCAAAAATGGATTCCAAAAGCGAATACTAGCAGATAAAAATGGATGAAGAAAGCGTTTATTTAACGGCATTTAGTGCTCCTCAAGGACATTACGAATGGATAGTAGTGCTATTTGGTTTTAAAAATGCACCTCAAATATTCTAAAGAAGAATAGATAACATCCTCAAAGACCTTAATCATTGTTATTTAGTTTACATTGATGATATCCTTATCTTTTCCAAAACTATAGAACAGCACAGAGATAATGTATTAGCTGTCACCTAAAGATGCATTGATTATGATATTATACTTGGTAAGAACAAGTGCATTTATGCTGAATAAGAAATTGAGTTTTGAGGTTTAAAAATAAAAGTAGGACAAATCATTCTATAAAAATATATTCTTAAAAAAAAAATTTCCTGAAAAGATTGAAGATATGAAACAGCTAGAAACGTTTATTGGATACCTTATCTATGCTTCTGATTTCATTAAAGATTTAGCTGAACTGAGAAAGTCATTGCAGCAGAAACTCAAGAAAGAAGTTAGTTGGACATGGACCACTAATGATATAAATCTTGTTCAAAACTTCAAAAAGATGTGTAAAATCTTCTTATTCTTAATTTGCCTAATAAAGGAGATTATTTAGTTCTTGAGAAAGATGCTAGCAATGAGCACTAGAGCAGGATACTCAAAATTAAAGAAGGAGAAAAATTCTGCAAATATTACAGTGGAAGTTTTAATAAGACAGAATATAATTGTAATTATCCCAAGATGGAAAAAGAAATTCTTGCAGTTATGAAGCGAACTGAAAAGTTTCTAATCTTTGTAGCCCCAAAACCTTTACTTATTAAAAATGATTACAAAGGAATACTTGATTTTGTGAAAAAGAATTTATGAAACATGCAAGCACAAGGGCGACTCCTGCATTTGTAATTATGTCTTAACCAGTTTTCCTTCTCTATTAAACACATACAGGGATCGAAGAACTCTCTGGCAGATAGTTTAACTTGAGAACTCGTCAATGGTAATCATTAGAGCAGAACTCCTACCAGAAAAGAAGGAAATCCATAATGAGATGCCATTACTACTAGAACGGGTTACTCCTTCTGGTAAAGTCCTTATTGATAATTTAGAACTCCATACAAAAAGTAGATTTCATTTTGGTCAGCTATCTTCAACCTACCTGATAACCTAAAGATTTTCCCATATAGAGTTACAAGTTAATTACCTTAGATGTCCTTATGATATCCAAGAAAAAATACGTTCTTATTTCCAGGAAAAATGGCTCAATAACTGGTATGCAGTCTGCATCGACTATTATCATCATTATTTCTATATATTTGGGAGTCTTGGAGTACAACAATCTACTTTTCTGATAAGTCTAGAATTGGCGATTTTAGATTCTCAACCAATTCAATATCTCCAAAATGACCCCCTCATTAAAGGCTGGGAATACGGGATGGTACTTTACTTTATAGAAATCCCAGATCCGAAGTTTTCATTTTTTTTAAGACTAACTAAATTTCAACAATGCATG
>JAKOGI010002949.1:0-75753 GCA_029747015.1 Carnegiea gigantea
ATATATATATATATGTACACACACATATGCCCATATATTTGTGAAACAACTGACTTGGATCAAGTCAGATGACATTTTTTTATAGACTCAAGGTGCGTCCATTGCCTGTATTTTCAGAAAGCAGAACATATTTATCAAGTTACAACTCTTATTGAGTTTATCAATCAATCAGTTTACACAGTGATTTGCTATTTTGCTTATAACCTAATCAGTTATCATCTATAGGGCATCAGTCCATCATTTAGCCGCCCGGCTTCTAGCCAACTCTTGATCGGATTGGTAGGTGTACACCTATTTATAGATCATATCATTGTAAGGTGTTCACATGCTGATAATAATGAGCAGTTTAGTTTCATATTACTTTCATTTTCATTGTTATTGCAAACTAAATGAATTGCAAAGGCGGGTACCCATCAATAGTGTTTCTACACTCATTTTACAATACAGGAATGCATGTACTGAGTTTTTGCTCATATTTTCAATTTTTTGTTTATGTTTTTCATTTTAGGTCATGAAGTATCACATGTTTCTCCATTTAGCAAGCCCTTTTGAAAGTCATCAGATGCTCACTGTGGATTCAGCGTAACGTGAATGTTGGAATCGACCTCAGGGTCAAGTTGGGTCTATACTTAGGTAGTGTGGAGTGCGAGTTAGCATATGGTATGATTAAGTCGATTGTATTGAAGATTGATCTATTATGGACTTTGGTCTTGTAGTGTTTCACTTTAATAGATATTGCGATTTGAACTTGAGTTGCAAGATTAAATGGTTTCAGTGAGCCTTGTCCTTATCGGGATGGCGGTAGCGCCTTCAATCATTAAGTCTTCCGTTGCAGTTTTTCGTAAATTAAGTCATTAGTATTTTGGGGCGTTACAGTTGTGGTATCAGAGCTAAGGTTATAAGGGCCACTGTGAGCTATCAAGTGTTTATGAGTTAGCTATCAAGGTGTGTATGGGTTAAGTTAGGCCCATTAAATAAGCTATTGCTTATAAGTTCATCTGTATGGGCATATATGGTAAAACCATTTTCATTTGGGTGACTCAATCATTTGGTATTATCCTGAGATTCGAGCATTAGCGAGGTGGAGTGTGGAACCATTTGGGTCACCTGTTAGTGAGGCATGCTCTCATTTATCTGGGAGTTGTATTGCATGTGTCATTTCTCTCATTTGTTTAAATTTTTGTAATCGTGCACTCCGGGTGTGTGACCCGTTGAGTTGTGAACTTCGGCGTGTGACCGTTGAGCTATTGAAGTGCTTCTCTTCATTTCAGGTATCTATTGTAAGGCTTTAAGCCTGGGTTTTAATCAGTTTTTAGGCGAAACTCTATCCGTTTTGCCCTAGGATTTGAAAGTCTTATCGAGGTGTGTTAATAGACCTACTCTTGGGTACAGTAATGGTTGAAACCCAATGTGGGGATTCCATTTGCAACTTCCTAAGGGTACAGTGTCAAGTTAGATGTAAACCTCTAGATGAAGAAATGCCTTGTAGGGCATTATCTTTGAGGTGAACCAGTAAGAGATGAACACTACAATGAGTGCTTATGTATGGTGATAACAATTAGTAGCTTATTGTGTGCTACTTTGGCATTATATGTGTAGTACAAGTAAGTTTAAGCTGCCATGTATAGGAATTATCTGGTCTTGACACTAAGACTTTACATCAACAATGCTTCTATTACTTCCTATAACTGACTTATTTTTACCCTAGTTATCTTAAATTGTTCAGAGGCATCATTTCTTTACTGCTAACACTCTCTTGAGTTGTAATGAAGTGTTTATAGAAATTCTCATATGTGGTCTATGGGAACTTCTTCAAACACATCTAAGCAACCTTTCTTATAGGTAATTCAAACCTTGACAATCACAATTGTTTAATTCTCTATTTCCATAATGGAGCCTATAATGACCCCCGGTGCGCATTACTGTGTGATTTGTAGTTCTTCCTAAGCATATTTGACTCATTCTACTTACAGCTCAGTCATCACTATGTACATATTTTTACTGTCACCCACTTGACCTCCTTATTTCTATTTGGGCACTATTCATTTATTGCTTGCAAAGTCTTTGGTTGCTTTAGACCCAGTCATTGAGTGCCCTTTTCAGCAATTCAATATATCCATATTGTTCGTGTTTCTATAGCACCATAACATCATACTGGCATACTACTCTATGACCGTGACTGCATGTCGTTATTCAAGTTATTTTGGTAATTCTTTGCATATCGTTATTCAAGTTATTTTGGTAATTCTTTCTTTTCTAGTACAGCCTAGCTTGGTAATGATAAACAACGATTTCTGCTATTTCCATTTGCTAGTAGTTTTGAAGTTTATATGCCTACCAAAGACTTCCATTTACTGTAAAATGTATTATCGATGGATGTCATCATATTTAGTTATAAGATTGACTCATTCATCTTGACGTATTATTCTTTCAAACGTCAGATGAATAAAATTTTCCTTCTGTTAGTGTTGACCCTTATCCTCATCATTTTACTCACATACGGATACCGTATGACCTGTTACATTTCTTCACCTTCATTACTTAATACTCCCTCTCAACTTCATAACATCGATCATTTACTTTACTATCATGACCATCATGAATAAACTGCATGTTTTGTATATGCAGGTCATTTCTATGCCTTGCCTCTTTCATTACAATTCTTCGTTCTTTCATTCATTCAGCTTACATGTCGGTCTTTTCTAATCAATAAAGAAATACCTTTGCAAGAGTTCATGTTGTGGTTACATCTTTTAACATTTTAGATTACCCCCTATCATTTCAATTTACTGAGTCCAGTAGGTAGTTGAATGTTTATCTTTTATACACATGCCTCTAGTAGTATTGCTAGAACCATATTCACTGGACATTCAATCCAGTTTGATTGGCAGATCTGGTATCATTATCGGGGTGAATTGACTGTGTACTTACGGGACTAAGATGATTGGTAAAGATCTTAAGGTTAGCTTGAGAGATGAGGATTGGCTAAACATGCATTTCTACAGGCCGAGGGAAGAAAAGCCCTATTTATCCCCCCAATTACATTGTGCAAGCAGGTGAATTATCATGTCAGCAATGCATTGAATATTAGTGATTTATCAAAACACACTCGGTATATCCATATCCATATTTACAGTTGGTGGATTTAGACATGTTTCATCTGAGGACTTTTAGGATTGTTTTCTCCCAAGAAACATTGATTTTTAGATCAACCTAGTTCTAGGTGCTCAATCCATTTTCAAAACCCCTATCATATGACCCCCAACAGAGTTCAAAGAATTAAAGATTCAGTGGATGGGTTGTAAAGGATTTATTTGACCAAGTGTGTCCTCGTAGGGAACCTCAGGTTCATATGAAGAAGGAAGACAGAATCTTATGTTTGTGTACTGTGTACGGAGAGTTGCACAAGATCACTATCAAAATAAGTGCCCTATACCTTGAACAAATGATTTATGGGATTAACTGTCAGCAATAGATGTCTTCTCTAAGAATGATTTAGGGTTCGGATATCACACCTAAACCATGCAACCACAGTTTATCTTTCGCAAGAATACCCATTTATAGTAATTCTTGTTTGCTTGTCTCATCTTCAAAACTTGATACTATCCAATATTGTTTAATCTCCCTTGCATTTCAACCCAATGTTTCCTATAAGCATGATTTTCCATGTCTTTGCAAACCCATTGTTAAATGTGCAATACATTTTTGTTCAACGTTATATGGTTGTTAACATTCCCGTGCTCTCAACCTTCACCATCTTTATTTCATGATCTTGAGTTGTAGTTCATTTTGTTAAGAGCTAATTCCCACATCTACCTTACATCTCATTTATTCATAGTAATACGCTCGTATAACTTGTTCTGAATTTATAATGTAATTCAACTCTCATTGGTGTGGCTGATTGCAATTGTCATAATCCCCTTACTCTCCTTATTCTAAACTTCAACTCCCACACATATATCTTACATGCTCATAAGTAAACTTTAGCTTTTCTGTTCAATCTTATTACTGGACTTGAATTGGTTTCATATGAGCAAAGGTACATTTCTAATGTCACTTATTCAATCTATTTACGTATCCATTGGTACTTTGCTCGTTCAATCTATTGATCTATCCATTGCATTTTACCGGTTCAATCTATTGATCTATTTATGGCACTTGCAATTCTCACACCAATATCTTATATCCTCATAAGTGAACTTCAGTAATCCTTATTTAATCTTATTGACGTACTTGACTTGGCTCCATATGCACAAATGCATGTTTCCACTGCAGCCTATTTAATCCATTTATCCCTTCATTAGACCTTGCTTGTTCAAGCTATTTATTTATCCATTGTACCTTGTTTCTCCAATCTATTTATCTATTTATTGTATTTTGTTTGGCCACTCCCTCGATTGCATTTATCCTGTCAATGGTATTTAGAAAGTCACCCTGTTGGAACTCCGTTGCCGGCCATCTTGTGTTTTTTTTTTTTTAAATCATCAGCTAAACTCAAAGGTAACTGGGCCATCTATCTTCTTGGATCACTATGTATTGGATCCTTTATAATCAATATTTGTAAACCACGATTCTTGTGGTGTTATATTTCATAATTCATGACACACTTATGTTTATTTTTATTCTAACCCCCCATGTTAATTCCTTCTTTATATATCTTTTCTAGTTTCATTGTTCATTTCTTTTGTATGCAATGATTCGCTTGGCTAAGAATTTCATCACTTCCATCCCTAACCATGGTCGTTTCATTGCCCATTGTCGACCAGGAGTAGATCCTTGAGTAGTCTGATGAGGGGAGATCATGTAAGGCATTAGGAATATCAGATGAGGACTTTTTGATAAGGGCATAATCTCAAGTACTGTCTAATTATATTAGAGTGAGCCATGAGAAACATTGAGTACAAGGTCAGAGCTAACCCAAGTAAGAATTCAAGTACATGTTGAGGTGATACAAGGTTGACAAAAGAGTTGTGCCGGCAAAACAAGGAAATAACCAAAGTCTCAAATGAGTTATAAAGTATTTCAAAAGGCTTTTCTAGTCAAGGTAGTAAGAGACCGACGATCCAAGGACAATTAGGGACTAGTTACATGGGGCCTTATGATTCATAGAAAGGTTAAATCCTGTAACTTGTTGACTGCACCTACCAGTCGAACTTAAACACGTAGATAATGTGTTTTATAGCTTGTAATAGCATCAGAGTACTTATCAGGGTATATAACAGTTTTCATTAGTGGACAAGGTAATGACCCAGTAGTGAGTACCTCCTCACTAGTAGCCAGATTCTTTTCTGTCGAAGAGAATATCAATTTTGACTCAAAGTAATTGAGTTCATTGAGGCTATTGTGTGAGAAGTATCCGGATTTACTACTGAAATATGGGATTAAGCAGTTATACAATACGTAGACACCCTTAGTCGGAGTACATTGGGTAAATTATACGTCTTTAGAGGGAAGCAATGGGAACCAATAACCCATGTGTTTTTAAACAGCATTGCACACATTTGGCAAGTGTCATAAGTTTCGAGGACAAAACTCTTTAAGAGGGGAAGGCTATAATAAGCCGACCCTAACCCATATTTATATATTTAAATCATATTTATTTATTTAATTAATCATGTTTATTCATTTAATTTATCAAGTTTATGGATTTAATCACTCATGGTTATTTGCTTAACCAAATCATGTTTATTAATTCAATTACACTCAATTTATATATTTATCGAATAACCCTATGTCATTTAAATGTTTCGCTTTTATTTATCATATTTAATTATCTCGGTTGGAGGACATTTAATTTGGATCCATTTTTTGGTTCAAGTTTCATTGATTGTTAATTCAGGTTTTGTTGATTGATTAAATTTCAGGTGAATTGATATTAGGCCTCAATGATTATGATTGAGCATTAAATTATTTTTCATAATGTCACAAAAATTTAACATTTACCCATGTAAAAATTTTGGACTCAAATTCATTGAGTTCGGCCCAATTCATTTGGGCCCGATTTCCGACCCGATTCATTTTGGGTTAAAATTTTGGCCCGAAAATTTTAGTGTGATTAAATTCAATTAATTACTATCATTTGTGCCTAATTTTAATTAGCAAAAGCTTCTTTTGGATGGTGAATATAAGCCAAGTATAAGAGATGAGCATCAAAACAACTTCAAGCAAACTCAACCACGCACACATCTCTCTCTCCTTTCCCACTCTATACACGGCCAGCCACCAGCAGCCCCATTTTTAGCCACTTCCAACCACCTTCCAGCCACCAGTCAGCCATCCCCGGGCCACCAAGACAACCATCAGCCATCCCCACACCCCCCTCAAGCATCAAACATCATTTTCACCCACTTGTCTTCAAGCAAAGTGAGTAATCTAGAAACTTGATCTTGTTGATTTTGATTTTGATTTTAGGTTTGACTCTTGTTTTGATGCTTGTGATCATTGATCATGATATTTTGATAAGAAATAAGAATTATTTTGGTGTTGATCATGGTGAAGTTGAGCTTGATTCATGCTAGGGTTTAGGGATGATCATGTTCATGCAAGCTTAAGTTAAAACCATGTTTATGGATTGATTTGTATTTGATTTTATAATATTTAGTTTTATTGATGATTATGATGATGCTTTTGGTGATTTGCAATGATTTCAAGTGAGGATTTATATGAAAAGAGAGGTAAAAGTCAAAACAGTGAGGCTGAAAATTTTAGCAAAATAGGGCAGAGATCACGATTAAACCGATAATGATTGGCCCATTAAAAAATTATATTTTTTGTAGGTAGATATCTCAGTATGCTAGCTTTCAAATGGCTTTTGAATCGCCTTAATCCAAGGTCTGTGGAAAAAGTTATGGTCATTTTACCAAAACTGCGCAGAATGGGACCAAAACTGAAACACTTGTGTTTTAGCCCCATTTTGGGAGCCCTATTGTGGGAATCATGTTTTGTGTTGTAAATAAAAGTTTTTTGGGACTTTTTAATATTTTCATATTTGGATTTTAGGTCTCCATTTGAGGTCTAGGGGGAAAGTTATGAATTTTTGAAGTAAACTGACCTGCTTTGGTGCAAATTGGGCTGCTATTGCAATTTTTGTGCATCATATACTTGGAGAAAAATTCTCAAAATTTTACTGTAGATTTTCCATATTATTTGTGAATTTCCTGTAAGATCACATGAATTTTAGTTGGGTATTTTGAGTTTGGTGATTTTTGGAAGTATTTTGAGTAATTGTGTAAAGAGTAATAATAAAGATTAAATGAGATTGATCATGCACTCATTTTGTGTATTTTGGGCCAAGTAAGGTCATTTAAGAGGAAAATGAATATTTATGGAGCTTTTAGCTTGATTGATGAGAACGAAGAAGATAAATATACAATTTGGGAGCTTGTTTATGAGCTTTAAATCAATTATGGATTTTATAAAGAAAATACCAAGCTTAGTGAGCTTAATAGCTTCTATTGAGTTCAATGACTCATTTGGGGTGGAATTCTATATCTAATGGATTTATGAATGAGATATGAGAAGTGGGGAGAGTTGTGACTTAGAAACCATATTTATCAGACCAAGCTATTGCAGTTTATGCTATTTTGAACCAAGATATATTTCTCTTAGGCTCAAACCTTTATTACTTACTCACTTCAGAATATATCAAATGTATTTATCAAGCTAATCTAGTGTACTCGCTGTTATCTTAAACCAAGTTATACATCAGTAAGCCTTAAAACCGTATTAGTAACCTATTTCAGAAAAGGCCACAACCACTCTTTCAATTGTCACCATCAAGGACTTTTCCTTTGTAATCTCATTTATCTCATTATGGACTATTTTACTTCTATTTACTTTATATTGGATTTAATTACTTTCACCAATTCAGTTTTGAAGTTATATTAAAGTATCCACATTATACACATAATTACTCAATTTCTGTTACACATACTTTTACTTACTCAATTATGTGAGTAAAGATTATTTACTGACTACACATACTTACAATGATATTTATGAAATAGAGTTGAGGCCTAGTTATTGTTCCCCATTATGTATAAGTGTTATCAAGTCAGAACATATTTATTAAGTCAGATGACATTTATGAAACAGCTGACTTGTATCAAGTCAGATGTCATTTTTTAAAGACTAAAGGTCCCTCCATTGCCTGTATCTTCAGAAAGCAGAATGTGTTTATCAAGTTACAACTCTTAATGAGTTTATCAATAAATCAGTTTATACAGTGATACATTTAAGTTGTGACCCCGTCAGTTATCATCTATAGGGTGTCAGCCCATCATTTACCCACGTGGCTTCAGGCCAACTCTTGATCGGATTGGCAGGTGTATACCTATGTATAGATCATATCATTGCAAGGGGTTCACATCCAGATAATAATGAGCAATTCAGTTTCATATTACTTTCATTTTCATTGTTATTGCAAACTAAATGAATTGTAAAGGCGGGTACCCATCAATAGTATTTCTGCACTCATTTTACAATACAGGAATGCATGTACTGAGTTTTTGTTCATATTTTCGAATTGTTTTTATGTTTTCCATTTTAGGTGATGAAGTATCACATGTTTCTCTATTTAGCAAGCCCTTTTGAAAGTTATCAGATGCTCATAGTGGATTCAGCACAACATGAATGTTGGGATCGACCTCAGGGTCAAGTTGGGTCTATACTTGGGTGGTGTGGAGTGCGAGTTAGCATATGGTATGATTAAGTCGATTGTATTGAAGATTGAACAATTGTGGACTTTGGTCTTAAAGTGTTTCAGTTTAATAGATATTGTGATTTGAACTTGAGTTGTAAGATTAAATGGTTTCAGTGAGCCTTATCCTTATCTGGACGGCGGTAGCACCTTCAATCATTAAGTCTTCCATTACAGTTTTTCGTAAATCAAGTCATTAGTATTTTGGAGCGTTACACTAACCAGTATTCAGAGTGGATCATAAAACGTGATGCTGAGGCAAGGAAGGCAATTTATGCTAATCTAATATCTATCAAGAGCAGGAAAGAGGATGACTCATCCTAAAATGCAAAGAAAAGAGCAAAGGATCTTACCCCCCAGAAGACATCCCTTGTAATTGTGAAGAAGTTAAAGAAGAATTAGGAGTTTAACCTTTGCTTATGTTTTGCTCATAAAGTTTAGTGTTTTTTCATAGTAGAAGCTATTATGACTTTTTCTTTCGAGTTGTATGCTCTTAGAATTTTAGATTGTAAAAAAGTGTTGATTTTTGCTCTAATTACCATAAAGCCCTCACTTCATACCTCCTCTGCCTAGACCTGCTTTTCTATGTCCTGATAATTTTTTGGATTTGGTTAGGTCGAGCTAGTTAAGGCTTCCTACGTATACACAACTCGGCCTTCGCAGTTCATCAAACTTTTTTTTCTTCTTTTTTAGGCCTTAGATGGGCATTGTGCGCTTGTTATCAGTTCACCTAACAGTCTGTTGTGGACTTTTAGGCATAATACTTCTTTATAGATTGAGATTAGTATACTGAGTATATTACTCTCCATTCATATCTAAGTTTCACAGCTCCCCTTGGTAGTATGGTCTTTATGATGTATGGTCCCAACCAGTTGGGCCTAATTTTCCCCCTTGGGTCCTACATTAGTGCCCTTACTTCCTTAAATGCCAAATCACCCTCTTGTAAATCTCTTGGTTGGGCTTTCTTATTAAAAGCTTTTCAGATTCTGGCTTGATAGATCTGGACGTTATATAATGCTCTTGACTTCCTCTCATCTACCATTACTAATTCTTCATACCAGGCTTTCACCCATTCTGACTCTGGAATGTGGCTTTCAATAATCACCCTAAGTAAGGGTATTACTATTTCTATTGGTAATGGTACTTCCATTCCATATATGGGGGAGTACAATGTTGCGCCTGTGCAGGTCCGGATTAACGTCCTATACCCCTAAAGGGCAAATCGGGGTTTATCAAGCTGATCTTTATAATTGTCGACCATTTTTCAATTGTCTTCTGGGTGCTTTTATTGGCAGCTTCAACTGCACTATTTGCCTAAGGGCAGTATAGTGATGACTTATGATGCTGAATTCTATACTTTTCAAGTAGAGTTACGACTTCATTTTTAAAGTAGCTCCCTTGATCACTTATTAGTTTGTGTGGAACCTCATACCTGCAAATAATGTTGTCGAGGAGGAACTTTTCCACATGGTTGGAAGTAATTTTCACAAAAGAGGCAGCATCTACCCAATTTTGTGAAGTAGCCAATTGCTACAGGAAAATATTCATGCCCCTAAGTGCCTTTTCGGGATAATTTTTCCAATTATGTCGATGCCTCAGATAGAGATAGGCCATAAAGAGGTTACCATTGTGATACATGATTAATTTCATTTGACCAAATGAAGGTGAGAAATTTTTGAAGATGAGCCCAAATGATGTTTAAGATTAATCTTCCCAAAGGCCCACAAAGAGAGAGAAAGAATCCCCAAATAAAAGAAATACTCTAATACAGATGAATCAATACTTGAAATAGGTAACCAAGAGATAAGTCACCCACCCTCTAACACTGTAAAGCCTTAGCATCAATGATTAGGTTAAAGGGATGAACTCAAATCACCACCCTTCTTAGAGAAATAGAGATTTTGAGATTTTGAGAAAAGCGCCAAGCTTCAAGCTTTCATATCATTCAACAAGTTCAAAGTTTCATCGAGGTAGTTGGGTTTATAAATACCCAATTAAAGTGGAATTAGCTATTACATTAGTGGGGTAAGTGGGACAATAGAAGGCTTATAATAATATTCTAGAAGAATAAATCAAGATGCTAAGGTAATTATAATTGTGATAAGCTGTATTTTTTCAAGGATTCACCCCCATCTTGTAGAGAGCTTTGACAAGGCTCTACTCAATCAATGAGGTTCTACCCCTTAAAAATCTTCCTTTCTGTGCATAAAAATACCCCATGTTGATTAATATACAAGATCACAGCCGCATCCTCCAGAATTAAGCCCATAATTAAAACCATGCATTTTTCAATCCTAGACCAACCCTTGCGCGGTTATCAGTCTATAAATTTCTCAATACTCCATATTTAAATGTGATGCAATACTTATTGGAAAGTAGACATCTGGGGCTATCCATCCTTGTATAATTTACAAAAATTGGAGCCCATTGCCTTGGTCAAAACTAAGCTAGAAGTGAGGTGAAGTGTTATGCCTAGAAAACTGAAAATGAGTTAAAGAGGTGGTTTTGGGAGGATAGAGTAGCTAAGCTCTTTATTTAGGGCTACTAATTTCTCAATCATCTTTTCTAAGCTTGCTTAGACCTCCTCAAGGGTTCCAAGTCAACACTGACCTAGGAGCACCTAGCCCTTGCCCTAGAGATAATATTGAGCCCATTGGGTTCAAGCCCCTTGCTTGTGAAAGTAGGTCCAAGCTTGAGGTGTGCTCTGCTTCAATCCCTCCCACTTGAAGGGGATTTGCCCTCAAATCTTCATTGTGTCATTCATCATCTTCAAGGAATGGAGTGGGATGTCCAACATTAAAGGTGGCAGATATTTAGATGTCTCATGAAACCTCTATTTTATAAGCATTCTACCTCACCTTTTGTACCACGTTGTGTAGACCATCTGCTCTAGCCTCTTAAGGGAAATCAAGATGTGGGCGGTTCTTGTTGGCTTTATGCTTGTATTGCTCAATCACTTTCTCAATTTGTGCCCTCACATGCTCATGTAGCCTCTTCATCTACTTAGCTCTTACTTCGACCTTAAAACTCACCTTTGAATCTTGAGGAATATGAATAAGATCAATGGGAGTAAAAGGGTTAAGGCCATAGCATACTTCAAAGGGGGAATGAGAGGTAGCATACAAAGGAGCCCTATTGTAGGTGAATTTGGCATGAGCAAGCTTAACATCCCAATCCCTTAAACTCCTTATCGCTACACCCCTTAGTAAGGTTGTAATAGTTCTATTTATAACCTTCGTTTGTCTCTCGGTTTGAGGGTGGCAAGTAGTGCTAAGGAGTAACGTAGTCCCCATGAGTCTCCATAGGGATCTCCAAAAGTGAGTTAGAAATTTAGTGCCCCTATTTGAAATGATGTTTCTTGGAATACCTTGGAGTCCTATAATTTCTTAGAAGAAGAGGCCCACAATGTAGGTATCATCATCACTTTTGAGGCACGTAATGAAGTGAGCAATCTTCAGGAATTAATCCACTACTGCCATGATAGCATCTTTTCCCCATGGTATTCTTTGGCAGGCCACAATGAAGTCCATGTTAATGTCATCCCAAGGCCTTATTGGAACCGAAAGAGGAGTGTAGAGGCCTTGATAGAAGTGACTCTTACCTATGCGACAAATGTTCCTTATGAACATCCCCTTCCATCTCGGGCAATAAAAATTCTCCTTGATATTTTGAGGGTTTTGCTAATAGCAAAGTGACCGTCTAAGGCTCCTCCTTGAGCCTCCATGACAATTAAGTCGCTCAAAGGACTTTTGGGGATGCAAAGCTTTGCTAATAGCAAAGTGACCGTCTAAGGCTCCTCCTTGAGCCTCCATGACAGTTAAGTCTCTCAGAGGACTTTTGGGGATGCGAAGCTTATTTCCCTTGAATAGGAAACCATCTTATAGAGTGAAAGAGCTAAAGATAGAAGGATTCTCCACCGCTTTCCGAATCTTTATCCTCATTGTATAGAGCTTTGATGGAATGAAATCCAAGAACTTTAGCTTCTTAGACTCAAAGGACAACATATCTTCTTAACACGACATTCTTTTTCCTACTCGTATGCTTACAAGAGAAGGTGAAACAATAAAGGAACTCAAACTACTTTTCATGCCTTGTGCTTAACTTGTGTTAGCCATTAATATAGGACAATGCTCTATGATCCGAATGGAGCTCAAAGGGTTTGGACCTAAGGTAATGACTCCAATGTTCCAAGGCTCTAATAGTGGCATAGAATTCCTTGTTATAAGGGGAGTAGTTAAGCCTCAAACAATTAAACTTCTCACCAAAGAAAGCCAGAGGGAGCTTGGCTTGAGTGAGAATCTCACCAATTCCAATGTCACTAGTACCATAGTTAATTTTAGAAAGGAGATCAAAGTTGTGAAGAGCTAATATAGGACCAAACAAAGCCTATCCTTAATGGTTTCAAAGGCCCTTTCGGTGGCCATTGCCCACTCAAACCTTCCTTTCTTCATGCATTAGGTCAACAGAGCCGTAATGGAACCAAAGACTTTGATGAACCGACAGTTAAAATAGGCCAACCCATGGAAGTTTCGTACTTCGGTGATGAAGTTAGGGAGGCCAACTCTTGATGGCCTCAAGTTTCGATTCATCAACTTGAATTCCTTTATTGGACACAACAACAAAGATAACTTAAGGAGTGAATAGTTGACGCTTCTTAAGCTTGGGTAATGACTTTTGTTGCCTCAACACCTGGAACACCTGAGAAAGGCATTCCACATAAGATGCTTCATCACGACTATACACCAAGATATCATTGCAATACACCGTAAGAAACTTTCCAATGAATGCTCTAAAGACCTCATTCACGATCCTCATAAAAGTATTAGGAGGATTAGATAGGTAAAAGGCATCACAAGCCGCCCCATGCAATGAAGATTTGGTCATAAAGTCGGTTTTCGTTCATCTCCTTTCATTCTAGTTTGATGATAGCCACTCCGAAGGTCAATTTTCGAGAAGACCTTAGACCCATGTAACTCATCAAGCATATCATCCAATTGAAGAATAGAAAATCGATACTTGATAGTGACGTTGTTAATGGCCCTAGAATCTACACACATATGCCAAAGTGCCATCCTTTTTAGGTGCTAAAAGGGTAGGAATCGAACATAGACTTGAGCTTTCCCTAATGTACCCACAATAACGTAACTCTTGTACTTGTCATCGAAGCTGTTTTGATTTATTAACATTGCACTTATAGGTTGGCTTGTTTGGTAAAGAAGCAACCCGTAGGAGATCAATTTGGTGCTCCATTCCTCTTAAGGTATGGAGCTCAGTGGGTAAATAATTAGGAATAATATCCTCAAATTCTCTCAAGAGTGATTGAGCTAGGAGATGCATGGGTTGCACTCCCCTCACATGTGTTTGATTCTACCATAAGTAAAGGAAATAAAGGGTTGCTCTTACTAATAGATGTCTCTACCTATGTTTCACTCATAAATAGGCTTTTCTCATTTCCCTTCCCCAATATAGATTTAAGGGGTTTAGGCGGAGGTAATGGGGTTAAAGTAAGATTATGATCTTTGTGTTTAAATGTACACGTATTGGCATGCCGATCACAAACCATACAATTATCAAACACCCAAGGCCTACTACATAACAAGTGACATGCATCCATAGGGAGGTCTTCTACCTCTCCAGAACATGGTCCTACCGAAAATGCGATAAGAGCTTGCTTAGAAATGGTTATTTCACTTCCTTGCTTGAGCTATTGGAGAGAATAACGAGTGGGATGCACCATGGTGGGTGATTGAAGCTTATCAATGAGGGTTATAAAAGCTACATTGGTGCAACTTCTTCCATCAATAATGAGTTCACACACTTTGCCTCCAATAGTACATTGGGTATGAAAAATTTACTCACTTTGGCTTGACTCACGAGGAGCCTCTTCGGCATGCAGTGCTCTTCAAATTACCAAAACTTCACCCACATCTAGAGTGATCAAAGTTTGGCCCTCATCCTCGGCTTCCTCCTTACTAGTTGCATTTTTTATAGCTTGGATTTCTTCTACTTCTGTAATGGTGAGAGTTCTCTAACTGGGACAATCAACTTCAAAGTGTCCATAACCATAGCATTTGAAAAACTTTTTAGCCTTCAATTAAAGCTTTAATTACACTAACATATAATCATGCCAACATTAGTGATATTTCATATAAAATTATGCAAAAAGGTACAATCTTTAATGTAATGCAAAGATAAGTAAAATAAATAATTCACAGCGAGTGAAAACTATTTAAAAGATTACATCTTTATTGACTTACAAGAACATAATAAGCATGAAAAGAGAAAATAGGAAGAGAATGATGGAATTTTTGCCCCCAGGTCAACCCACCTAATTACCTAAAGAACCCATTGGAGTGATTATAGTGCTAATCATAGATGAGAGACTTGAGATTTTGGTGGACTAACAATAATTTCCTCCCAATCTCTCAAGTGGTCTCTCACTAGCTCTGATCTTACAAATTAAGTTGGTTCTCACTCACTGATTGATTGCTCATTCCCTCTTTTTTTTTTCCCCCTCTCTATTTCTACTCGTGAGGCACCACCCTTTTACAGGTGATAATTGGGCAAACTCTGTCTAGGAAAATAATACCGACTCCTAATTATATTAGGCTTAATGACTTTTCTAATGTTATCGGGAATCTTTAACTAGACATACCAGTGGGCCTTGTTGACTCGAGCCACCTCTCCTCCAATTAGATTCCCATTATTATTATTTTTTGCCATTTTATTTTAATTAATCCCCTCATTGGTCCTCTGAGTTCACAATTGGGTTAGTTTCCTCATCCTCATGCAATTAAAAATTTGATTGCCATTTTTAGGGGTCTACATAACCAACCTCTGCCCACCTACCTATAACGGGGCAGTTGATGCTCAAGCTTTTGAGGAGTGGATCCGTGATATAGAGAAACGATTTGATACTCACCAGTGAGCAAGATAAATAAAGAGTGGCATTCGCTAGATTCTATATCAAAAGAGAAGCAGACTTATGGTAGACTATGATGAAGGAGAAAGAAAATGAGCCTCGATTTAGGTGGACACAATTTAAGGAGCTTATGAAGAACTTCTTCTACCCTATGTTCTTTTAGATTCCAATGGAGAAGGAGTTTATCGAATTAGAGAAGGGAAGGATGAGTGCTCTCCAATATACTTCCACATTGATGGAGCTATCTCGCTATGCCCTAACCTCCGTGGCAAATGAGAGTCTCAAAATAAGCTAGTTTGAGCCCGAGTTAAACCATAAGCTGAAGGTTGCAATGTCTTTTTGGACATACAACTCTTATGAGGAGATGTATGATGCTACCATCAACATGGAGCGACCTCAAAATGAAAGGGAGGCTTTCTTATATAAGCAAGGGCACAAGGGGAAAGCGAGGTCACAAGACCATCGAAATTAATAACTCCAGCATAAAAGGGCATGATATGAGGGCACACAAGGCATTTAGACAAGAGGGTACCATCAAGGAGTGATATATCGAGCATGCAGAAGCCTGAAAATTATGCTCGCAACTATAGGGCCCCTCAAAGAAGGGGTGGATGCTTTTTATGTGAGAGTCAACAGCACAATGTGAGGGATTACCCTCTATCACCACCACTATGGAAAAAAAGTCATCCTTTCACTCTTATTTAACCACACCTGATTAATTGTAGCAGGAAAATAAGCGATAATAAGTACCCAATATTTTCCCTACACATAATAAGTGAGGTAAAATGTAACCACTTTTATCAGAGTGGTAGTAAATAATTAAGGTTTGTCTACACATATTAAGTATGGTGCCTTACATCTTGTAAATAGGGAACACTTGACACGGATATTAAGTACAGTGGCATCTATTTTAATTTTTTATGATTTGTTTTACAAACAACTAAATTGATGAATACCAATACCATTGAATTAAAACAAAAAACATATCTTTTCAATCTCGATGAAACCATTGAACCACCAAACTCAACTTTGCCCTGCTTTCATCTCCCTCATGCACAGCCCCTGCTTTCATCTCCCTCATGCACAGCCCCTGCTTTCATCCTCCATCACAGACTGCGCATACACCTTTTTCAGACCTCGCAGACTTCATTCTCGATCATCAGCCTTATCCTTCGGTTCCACCTCACAATTAAGCATTGTGTCAATAGTGCTTATGTCGGTAGTGTTCGCGTCGGCGGTGATAACTCCCGGCAGCGAGAACTCTAGGTCCACGCGTCTATCTCTGTTTGGTGCTATGCTCTTCTTTTTCGGTGCTTGGAAATTTCGATGAATTCTCTTCATTCTCGATCCTTAATCCCTAATCTATCATTTAACGTCTTTATTTGGCAAAATTTATTGATGAAATTTGAATTGGTTTGTTCAATTTGGTCTTCTGTTGTTGAATTTTGCTAAATTTGCTAAAGTTGCTAAAGTTCTATGACTGAAAACTCTAACAAGCTAAAGATATGCACAGTCAACTTGAGGCATGTTCGTGCTGAGATAGGGATTTCTCTTTTTACGTCCTTTGACCTCCTCGTAATCATAGACGGAAGATACTTTTGGCAAAGTAGCTTTGTTACCCATTCCATTAGGGATCGCGGATTTTTTGGTACCTTCACTCGACAGAGTAAATGTAAATTCAGTAGAATCGAATCAGTTTCCTAGCTCTTAAAGGGACTTAAGCTATAGATATCAGTATTTGGTGGTTGTTAGGTCAATCTTCTTAATAGAACCGTTTGAATGAGAGTGAATGTAATATGATATGAAGTTGGAAGTTGATCTTTGTTAGAATTAAGAATGTGTAAACTAAACCATTTGATTTGATTTAATTTGATTTGATTTATGTTACACAGTTGGTTAGTATGTCAAAACAAATTTCCCTTTTTTCCCCTTAAAGAAGTTACTGATATTGAGAACCTAAATGAAGCATCCTCCAAGAAAGATTAACAGGATCAATTTGTTGAACTTGAGGCTTAAATTCTTCTTCCACATTAGTCATTGATTGAAAGATACCTATAGACTTGTTCTAGATGAGGCAAGGCGAGTGCAAATTCAGTAGTCATGGTTATTCTTATATGGTAGTCCAGTTGACTGCATTAGTTTTGTCTCTAAGTGAGTTATTATATTTTGGAACCACAAGGACCTAATAGTCTCAAACAATGTTTTGTGCCTTCTGTTTCAATATAACGTGTGTTCTCTACTCCAAAGCCTCTAATGATAGTGTATCCTTAGATTAATTCGCTCCAAGCAGTACTTATCTCGCCAATTAGGATGGGCGCATATGATCGTTCTTGCTCCAAAAATAACTTCCTATCTCCAACTACCCCTCACTCTATCCAAATAACCTCCTATTACGATTATCCGCTCTAATTCAAAATATAATCTCTGTCTCCCACAAGTAGCAATTTGCTATCGAGAAACTTCTCCAGTTTTATGAGGTAAATGCTATCAATAAATGGCCTCTTGATTCCTTTTTAAGTTAGACACATTACTTGGATTTGAATATTATGTAAGTTGCAAAGCCATTTACTAGGGCCGTTTCAGGAAAAGTGCAATTACATTAGGTTTGTGATGACATACTAACCAGCTCATAGTCAAGCGTCGTGTCGGCAATTCAAAATATATACATAAGTATATGTATATATATATATATGTATATATATATATATATATATATATATATATATATATGTATATATATATATATATATATATATATATATATCATACATATATATATCATATATATACATATATATATATATATATATATATATATATATATATATATATAAAGACACATAGCTCTCGACACTGCACTACATTCATTGTTGTAGGCCATTTACTAGACTGCCTCGACAAAATGTAGCTAAGTATTGTGCTCACACATGTCTGAGAAGGATTTTATTGTTACACATAGCAGATAATTTCTTTTGCACCCTTTAGTCGCTTGCTCTAATCAGGAGCACTTTGAGCAGGATTCGTCTGGTATATTTTGGGACAATGATAGCTTCACGGCTCTGCTTGTTTTGGAATAAAAAGGAGATCTACTTATTTTATTGAGTGACATAGACGGTCTGTATAATGGCCCACCAAGTTATCCATAGTCAAAGCTCATCCATATATATGTCAAAGAGAGGCATAAGGGACAAAGTACTTTCGGAGACAAGTCTAGGTTGGGGAGAGAGGGTATGACTACCAAAGTAAAAGTAGCTGTTTATGCTGCTTATGTTGGGGTTCCTATAATTATTGCTAGGTATGCCTCTATGCACTTTGTATAATTTTGTTGTCCAGCTTCCTATTTTACACGTATTGATGGTGTAGTTCTTATTGTTGTTTGTCCAATTCCCTATTGATATTGATTGAATTACTGCGTAGTTGAATGAATCTATTTGGAGCTCCTTTGTTGTTAGAGTTTCAAATGTTATGAATTGTGTTCTGATTCTAGTTTTCGCACCATTTACTTTGCCTAAATTGGATATTAGGTTGTGCTTGTGCTTGTGCTTGTGCTCAGGCTTCTGCAAATGATCTTTTTATTAAATAGTAAACACTACTTCATACCAAGACAGTTAACAAGTTTCTTTCTCTGTCCAATTGCAACTGTGTCCATTTATAGCATTTATTTTGCTGTAACATCAGACAACTAAGAATGAATATTATGTTATGGCTTCCTTTTGTGCTCTTGTTCTGAGAAGCATATATCTCAACATTTGAGGGGTATGATTTTCAACACAAGTTAGGGTTTTTACCAATGTTGGAAGATGTCGCTTTCTTTGTTGAATTTGCTTGGTCTCCATTTCATTGTTTTACTTATTACCTAATTGTTTATTGCACTTTTCTTGAAGTGGTAAGAAAATTGATGGTATTATCAAAGTACTTCAAGTCTTGCGCATTGGCACCTTATTTCACAAAGATGCACATTCATGGGCTCCAATTAAAGAAACTGGGGCCCATTCTATGGCTATTCCAGTGCAAGGGAGCTCTAGGAGGCTTCAGGTATCATGATTCCCCCCTGCACCTCTGGTTACTTGTTTCCCATATCAGATGAGGGCCTCTTTTAGGATTGTTATGAATTGTAGTTTTGGGAAGGTTTTATAACTGGAATCCATCCTTGAATTTGAGAGGCTCTGTCTTCACAGGAGAGGAGAAAAATTCTTCTAGACATTGCTAATGCCTTAGAAGCAAATAAAGAACTGATTAAGGCTGAAAATGACGCTGATGTTACGGTAGCATAGGTAGCTGGATATGACAAGGCATTTGTAGCCCAGTTAGCCTTGAAACCTGGCAAGGCAAGGACGACTTTAGATTGCTCATGCTCTTTGGACATTATGTTCTGTCATTGCCTAAGTTTTGTCGGATTTCTTTAAGGACATTTTTTGTCTAAAGTTTGATGTCTTTGTTATCGATCTTTGGTTATCCAGATTTCCAATCTTGCTAAATTAATTCGCATGCTTGCCGAAATGGAAGAACCTATTGGTAGAATACTATAGAGAACCAAGCTATGGAAACAGTGTCTCTTTTTTCTTTTTACTTCTTTTTACATTGGCAAGTGAAACAAATTATAGTCTAGGGTAAAGCCAACTACTGTCAAATGTTTGATAATTTTACTGCAGCCTCTTATTTTTCATTTAAAATTAAAAAAAGAGAATATTTTCAGTAGTTGCATTAACTATTATCAGGTAGTTCAACTAGAAATCTTATGTTTGGATCGGGATGCGTAAAAGTTATAAGTATCTTTAGAGTGTATCAATCTATCATTTGAAATGCCTTTATTGCTGAGTTTTGTTGTTTAATAGTAACAGTAACTTAGACAAGTTTTGCTTATTTCTTGTATAATGTGCATGAATTATGAATAGAGTACTGGTTCACCACAAAACTTGATCAATGATATGCCATGTGATTAGAGAAGCCACAAGTCACGCATGTCTAGAGATGCCCTTTTAGTCTCACATGCGTTAGGTAGGCATGTAATAGTGTATTTTTTTAAGGAAGTAAAAGGTCTATTCACTTAGTTATATTATAGTATTATCTATCAATAAATTGTTTTTTAATGGGTATGTAGTGAACGAAATCCAACGACGGCCGAGTTCGTCAAAGCATATAAATGTAGAGCCCAGTAAACAACCACCACAAAAAAATATCCAGGTATGTACAAATTATATGTTTTACCACATTCTTTATTATATAATAATAATTTCACATTTATTATCCTATAGTATTTGTTGAAACCATCAAATCATCCTACAAATATGGGACATCTTACTCTTGGTGATGGGATTCCTGCTCATAAGAGACCTATTAGTGGTGATGGTAGACCTACTCATGCTGAAAGGACTCCTATTTTAGCTAGCACTTCAATTCAAGGTGGCACTTCAAATCAAAGGTATTTTTTAAAATATGACATTTGTCATTCTAAATGATATGTCAATTGCGTATATGTCTTTATTTAATTATTTTCTTTGCTAGAGAACCATCATGGGAATGAACAACACCAAGCAAGGAAATTCTAAGCAACCAAAGTCAAATGTGATGTATCCAGTATGTCCTTTTTTTTTTTTTTAAATATTCAACACTAGTCATATTCTATGCAGATCCTTATAAACTTATGCATATTTTGCTAGTTGATTTATGAGGAAGTGACAAAGATAGCAGAAAAGTTGCTGAAAAAGAATCCTAATCCGATTAGAAAGTATTCTAGTGGTGAAAAGAAGGTTTTGATACTTTGTTATCTTGCAGGAATGGTAAACATGATCTTATCTTTCATATCTTCTCAATTTTAATTCGATATATTCAATCACATGTTGTCAAATTGAACATAATTACAATACGTATTGAACGTATGTAATTACAACGCTGATCCCCATATGGTTGACAAGGTGTTGCTTCAGAGACTACAAAATGTGAACATTGTGAGTTTAGTTAAAAAATTTTAGATTACGGGTTTTTATGGTAATTAGTTCTTTGTTTTGTGTTGTACATTGAAATGTCCTATCATGGCTTGTTCGATTTCTTGGATTTATTCATAATAATGAGTTGGATTTGTGTTGGACACTCTAGGCATATGTCCTGTTGAGTTGATTTGCTCCGGCATGTGCCTATTGAGATTGTGAATAGTTTCTTGTTGTATTTCTGAGTTGTTATAAAAGGAAAATAGCCAAATTTTAGGCGAAACTCTACCAAATGTTTTTCAAAATCAGAGAATTTAATAAAAAGACAAACCTAAGTGTAAGGATATTACACAATGTTTTCAGAACAGGAGTACCTAGTTATGGAGGCTGATAGATAATACATCTTACAATCTTTTTAGAAGTTTTTTTTCTATTAGTAGCGGTAGTTGTTGTACTTAACTCTAATGTATGGGCTTGGTGATTTTAGGTTAAAACCGAGGGCAGCATGTCACAGCATCGAATGTAAAGTTTGGGTTTGTGAAGTGTTCACTTGAAGTTTTTGAGTTCTATACCATCTCATTTGTTCTGTTCGTTTTCAATCTTATATGTGTGTATTTTAAACAAACTCAACGTTTAGGTAGTGGGTGCATACTTTACATGCATATTGAATTCGATTTCATACTTTTCATTATGTGGTTGAATACTAGTTATTTTGGAACGTACTTGATGACAATTTATTTATGGTTATAAAGTTGCATACTTTTTGTATTATTTACATTCTGATCAAATACATCTCTCTCTCTCTCTCTCTCTCTCTCTCTCTCTCTCTCTCCCCGTGTGTGTGCGTGTATATATATATATATATATATATATATATATATATATTATATATATATATATATATATATATATATATATATGAATATAATACATTAGTGGACATAGACTATTTGTATTTTTTTAATACAATGACTTTTTATCTATTGTATATAAAACTTTTCCTGCTAAAATTAGGTACCCGCTTACAGCATTTGAAAGTTAGTTAGCAAATACATAATGCCACATTTATAAGGGGGGAGTGATCAAAATGATTTTTCTCTCAAAGAATACTCTAGCTACGGATACAAGCAAGGGCAACCTACCTACACCTATAAGTTGGGTAGATGACGCAGTCTTCCATGGATATGAGTAGGGTGCGGCACTATCGGCCATGCTCAGTAAGCGTGGAAAATTTTTGCCCACTGATATGCTATGGACGCTTACCGTAAGCATGCCGAATACGCCCTACCACAGATATAAGCGTGGAAAGAGGAAAATTTAAGCATAGGTAGATGCAACATTTCTTGTAGTGACACCTACCACTAATTAAGGAAGAGTTAGCAACCAAGGGGGGCCTCAATCCCCTAATTAGGCCCGAGAGAGAACCCAGAGAAACCAGTTAACACCAACTTGACCACCTCAACAATGCCAGCAACGACCACCTAACATGTCAGTTCGTAACATGGGTGGTAGGATGTACGTGATAAAGGGGATGAGGTAGAGGATGCTTTCAATGTGGCAAGCAAAAGTCGATTTACGTATGCCAAGTTGGAATAAACCCTTGCTTCGAAAAAGGTGTCATATGTACAGAAGTAGACTAAGGAGTTAAATGGTGTAATACGATGCATCCCTAGAATTGTAAATGTATGTAAAGAAAGTATTCTTGTTCATGTAATGCATATTGTTTAGAAATAACTTTGTATGGCCCTGTACGCCAACCGTCTTATTAGCCAGTTACCTTTTTGTTTAAGTTGTTTATTCTTGGGATGTAAACCCTAGTACTCTGGATGTGTAATATGTTGAGTTGTATCTTTTATTTTCTTCTTTATTATTGAACATTATTGTTTGGTGCACTCCAGGCGAGTGGCCTATAGAATTGTGGACTCCGACATGTAACCATTGAGCTTGTTTTATAGTCTTTATGTTTTATTCATTGCAGAGACCTAATGTAAGGCTTTAAGCCTGAGAAAAGGTCAGTTTTAGGGACAACCCTGTCTATTTCGCCCGAAAACTTAAGAAAACATTAACATCACTAGCCCTAGGGTTACGGGTGTTACAGATGGTATCAGGGCAAGGTCCTATGACCATAGGCCACGACCTAAGTCTTGCATTTCATATAGTCACTTAGGAACAGTTTGTGATAATGTGACATATGCCGCCTTCTGTGTGCAAGTATGCCTTATGGCATGGTCATTTGCTACTTATGTGTGGCCCGAGTAGGACGATTGATTAAAATGGGGTAAGTTATGTATTAGTATAGGAACTAAATGGCTCCCCATGCCTTGAGGTGGCATTGTGGGTGCTCCATTGGTGCAATGTGTTCCTAATATACTAATTAGCTTGAGTGATTGACTGTTATGTGATTCGATTAAGCCGATGGGATAAAATACAGTCGTGTGTTAGAATGTGAATCCAATTAATATACGCATTCTTGCATGAATTAAGTGATGGTTCAAATAGTAAATGTTTTATTCGTGCGCCCTGATAAAACAATCGAAAGTTAAAGCACATAGATGTAAACTTGAACGATTGAACATGTTTTTCTAAGCTCATTCTTTGCCCCTATGTGCGGATTGCTCCTTGGGCCTTATAATAGAGAGAGCAAACATACTTAGAGATGGTAGAGAAGAGGCTAAAAATGTATAAGTTATTTTCCACCTTTGAAATTCAAGATTTTGAGATGTTAATATCCTTCTGGTTATCAACTTAAGTTTTACTTTACACTGAAGGGCTTGCTTTCCTTTAGTAATGATGAATGAATTTAGGTTCACAGGTACATCTCCTTATGTGCATCAGAATATTGCTTGTAAATGTGTACGTGCAAAGATGTGTACATCAATGGAATTGTTTGCAATGGACTAGGAGAGGAATGATTGGAGATCAGTTGCTATGACCGATAATCCTATCAAATGATACCTTCCTATACCTAAGTAAATTAGGGGATATTTTTATTTGTACATTTAAAAGATTAAATGCTAGTTGTAGGATCTTATTGAACATTACGTAAGTGTACCTGCCATTCCCTTTCTTTGTCATTGTTGCCTGTAAAGTTTACCACTTACTCTATATCACATGGACTGTTATTCGTGCTATGGGGTGACAATGTATTGGTTGGAATGAACCCTCATACACCTAGGAAGTGCAAAGGAGAGAGAACCCAACAGACTTTGGAATTGTATGTAGTAAACAACTCCTACTAAGGCGAGTGACCTACACGGCAAGACTCCAATGATCACTTATGGGATAGGTGTGCCTCACAACACCTCGATGCATACCTCTAGGACGATTAATGTTGACCATACTTAAAACAATCATAGCCTGTTGATCACCAGTCTTACCTAAATTTGGACGAGCTTTAAGGCATGCCGTTGACCACAAATTACAAATGGGATTACACATGTGTATATAAGTCTAGGCGTTTTCCCTATGTGATAACCCCGCAGGTCTCTATGTCTTAAGGAATGATTATGGCGTCATGTGCTATGTGAAGCCATGGGAGTACCTATAGTTAGGAATGTTATGAGTGGCGATCGATGTGTTTATGGTCGAATGCTAAGAAAATGGGTTTTCAGCAGTTGCTTAGCTTGAACTTGAATAAACTTATGACTGTATTAGTTGAGCAATTTTATTTATGCGGTTAGATGCATAATGTGACTCTTGAATCATCATTTACAGTCCATGAATTCTTTCTCTGCATGTTATAGTCGGAGTACTTGAACACGGAGCATGTAATGCTTGACTTGATGACAATAGAACTACATTTGTATGTGTTCACATATATAGATGGGTATACCTCATTTGTAAGAAAGTTAGCATAACAAAGCATCCAAGGTCCTGTCAGCATATGCATAGAAACTCACGTTCGGTCTGCACGGTCATTATTGGCTCACTGACTAGTTGTGTGAGTGAACTTTTAAGTGCATGAGCTTTTTGGTGCCTGTTTTGAGCTTGTAGAGGATGCAGTTAGGTTGGATGCACAGTCTAATATGTGTGCCCTATCGCGTGATAAGATCGTTGGAGTGTTACTTACATTACATGACTCCTACTGCTTTATGCTATAGATTAAATGACCAGTTGTGCATATATTTAATACATGACCTACTAATTGTCATAATTTGCATTCGCATGTGCTCACCATCGCATATCTTATATTTGGTAAGGATAGTGTGCTAGCACCTCGTATTTTAGCGGCTAACCTCTATTTGGATATGCAATTACCGATGTGCTTCATGTGACACGATGATGTATAGGTGTACTTGCAGTCATATGCGACCCTTACCTATATCACCTGGTCCTTAAACATTGTGGAATGCGGTAGTTAAAGTGTTTGATTAAAGTGTTCTAGTGCGGTTTGACTATATATTGGTATATAAGTATGCCATCTTCATTGGGATATGGGCATGTCAATTTACCGGCATGACATCATGACTTAGAGAGAAACCAATTCCATATGCAAACTTGAGGGTAGAGCTTTACATTAGGTAAACCATTGTGATTAAGCTAATATAATTACTTTGTCTGCTATTGCTCATTTAACTACACTTGTTGGTCGAATATCCTTCGTTGAGATAATTGCACTCGTATGTATAATCATGGGCATTAGTTTTGAGCTATAGATTACTGCCTTTCTAAATGTCATACTACTTGCCATACCATGTTCCATTACTTATAGGAATAGTGACTGCTTAAGTGACGATTCCTAGTTGAAAAAGACTTCCTTGGGTGGCTGAATTACTAATCATACTGTAGGTGCATTGTTAGGAATGATGACCTTACACCCGCCCAACCTCATCATCCCCTTTAAATAATGTATGTATAAGAAGTGCCAGAAACCTCCCCTGTCCTTGACTTGCTGTTAGACCATGTTCCCAAGCTGTTCTATGCTTAGTGATTTGATAGCCGCATGCGTTACCCAATAACATGCCCCATATATATTGAAACATGGATTAACTCCGCGGATTATGCTTGATTTCAAAGTGCAAAATTGTTGTGAACCTTTGTGTCATTCTTGTGTGTGTTGTTATTTTTCATATAATGCTATGTGATTCTGCATGATGCTATGCAATGCCGTTCTATTCTATAATGATATAGAATCCCTGGTCGACTGATTTAATCCTAAAATGATTTGATTCCTTCATACATTAGGACGGACTTGATGTAGCTGCGTACTGTGACTCGACCTTCATTAGTACCACTAGTTGACATGTATAGAAAGGGCATCTTTGCCAACTCAATTGCCCTCTTCGATGCGATTTGCTCTCGACACCTAAATAAAGTGAGTAGACGCTTAAAGAGGATTGGCAAGGAGGAGACTGGATACCATCAGCACTTTTTTGATTTAAAAGATACAGTTGATTGAAAAATGAAATTTTTGGATCCCAGTACAAGTTGTGCAGATCATAGTTCATGTGTGCATCTTGTGTTTGACTGAACTATGAACTTTGGAATTTCGAGGACCAAATTCTTTTACGAAGAGGAGAATGTACTTGCCGAGGTTTTTAGCCTTAGGCTGACCGTCTGAGTCAATATTTTAATTAACTTACTTGATTGAGTTAGCTATATTAGACTAATTTTTTGTGTGATAATTGGGTTTAATAAATTATGTGAATAATTTTTATTAAGTTTTCTTAGTTAATTATGCGATCTCATGAAATCAGTAAACTCGTTAGAAATTAGCCAAGTCATAATAATGCAAAATTAGCAAATTGCTCGAAGGCATATGGGATCGAGATTAGCAGAATCAGATGATTTAGGATTGGACTCGGTTTAATAAGTGAGACTAAACAACAAAGGGGAAAAGGGTGCCGAAGCCCCTTACTGATTCACGCACGCAACAAAAAGGGGGGTTCTTCTGGGTCCTGCAACTTACCACTCCCCGACACCCATTGATAAGTGCTCAATATGTATATCATTTTAGGGCTACTTTGTATCATTTTTAGAAGAATATTGTGCTTTGGGTTGTTATTTACTCTGCTACTTTCAATTTGTACTTGGGTATAGTTGTTTGATACGTTTTGTAGGATTTTTAGCCTTTTTATCCAGCATTTGCCTTTCAATAGATGTATTTTGACCTCCCCCACGGTCATCCATGTTATGCCATGCCCGTGGAGCAAAGAATGAGCAAAAACCCGATTCCAGCATAGGCCATGGTCGGCCTGTGATGCACCCCATGGACTACAGTGAGCCTGTAATTGCTGCCTCCTCGTTTTCCCTCAGTTGTGCGCCTGAGATTGGCCGAACCTTTCTATAAAAGGCGACGTTTTGTTGCATTCTCAATCATTCCGAAGCAAAGCAAAAGCATAAAATAGCATAGATTAGGGCTTTAGTTTCTTTCTTTCTCAAATTTTGTGTTTTTAGTTTAGTTATTGTATTGTTGTGAGTCTTGAGTGTGAGAGTTTGTTCTTGAGGGCGGTTTTAAAGCCCTTGGTTGAAGGTCATCTCAGTTAAGACCCTTTTCGCTCAGATTTCGCGAATCATTGGTTAGTTTGTTAATCTTTCATCATGTTTGATTAGTTTTCTTTAGTCTAGGCATTTAGTAGTTTGTGGAAGTGTTGTTGAATCATGTTTTAATCTATACAATTTTGCTTATTTTCATGGTTTGTTTGATTTCATTTTGTCAAGTATTTGTATTATTGTAAGTTGATTTTTGGTCAAAATTTGTTTACGCTCTTGAAACAATCGACTGAAAAACTGGAAGGTGACATTTGGTTGTTGGACTGTGTAATAACACGACCCTAACCCATATTTATTTATTTAAATCATGTTTATTTATTTAATTAATCATGTTTATTGATTTAATCACTCATGGTTGTTGGTTTAACCAAATCTTGTTTATTAATTCAATTACACTCAATTTATATATTTACCGAATTACCTTTTGTCATTTAAATTTTTCGCTTTTATTTATTATGTTTAATCATCACGGTTGGGGGATATTTCATTTGGGTCCCTCATTGTGATTCAAGTTTCCTTGATTGTTAATTCAGGTTTCGTTGATTGATTAAATATCGGGTGAATCGATATTAGGCCTCGGTAAGTATAATTTAGTGATAAAATATTTTCTTACCTTTGGTAAACTTTAATCCCGAGCAATACAAAATTTTCCCAACACTTCGAATAATTTTTCTTTCAAGGCCAAACTTAACTTGTTGGGCCCAAAACAAAAGCCCAAAACCTTGCTAACTTTGTTATTTCACTAATTGTTCATTTTACACCTAATTGCAATCAGCAAAAAGCTACTTCTTGGGCGGAAACTTTTTAGGCACACGTAGGTAACAATTGACAATTTTTACTCACAAAAATTCAGCAAAAATAACAAAAACTCAACTCTCCATTTTTCTCTCTCTAACTCATGCCCAATTGCAGAAAATAGGGGCAGCAGCTGCTGCCCCTTGTGCCGCCACTTCTGGTGGTTTTCAACAACTTTTTCGGCCACCTCTCGGCTGCCCAGACTTTCCCTTGTTGCCAGCTATCATGCCCAACCACCAAAATAACTCAAAACAGCCCCTTCCCTCCTCTAATTCAAGCCTAAAGTAAGGTACACCCAAAACCCTAACTTGTTCTATTTTGAGTTTTTGGGGTTGTTTCAGTTATGATTATAGTTTATATGATCAAATTGACAGTTATTGTGCAATTTTTATTGAGTTTAGAGATGTTTGGAGTTATGGATATTTGATCAAGAATATGATCAAGTGACTTGAAATTAAGCAAGTATGAGTTTGAGCTTGTTTTACTTGCTCGTTGTGATCTTTGATGCAAAAAGTGGATTTAATGTTGTGAATGAATATTTTTGAATTCATTATGGAGGTTTGAATGAAGATTGGAATTGCGCATAACCTAGGATTGGCTTGTTAAATTGCCCACTGTTGAAAATTCACGAAATTCTGGGGTTGTCCAAAAATTCCAAAATTTTTACGATAGATTATCTATAATATTTGGGAAGTGTTAACGCCAAAAATGTGTTATTTTTACACTACCTTTCTACCTAATTTATGCTCGAAATAATTGTAATTTTTAGGTTTTTATTTGATTTAATTGTGTCTTGCAGATATTGAATAATTCGGGAAAATTGCATTAAGGAATGCTGGAAACTGAAGAATTGGGCCAAATGGATTCAACCCGAACCAAATGACAGAAAAAAAAGAAAGAAAAAAATAAAAATAAAAAAAACCAGCAGATCACGTGCTGGGCACGTGATTAACCCAAAACCCCCCTCCCCTTTCATCTTCCCTCACACTCTCTCTCCTTTCAATCCCGAAACCCCTTTCCCCCTTCTTGCTCTGCTTCTCTTCTTCATCTCATTCTAGCACACACATGGCGCTTGACCTTCCCCTCACTCTCAGCTTCTCTTTCCTCCTTCAATCTTCCATTAAAGGCGACCGTTACCCATCTCGGCTGCCCCTTCGAATGCCCTGTGTCATCAATAGCCGAGAATGGATTGACGGCGATGATAAATTGGAAGCCTTCGGTGTAATCTGAGGGGATGAGATTTAGGTTTTAGTAGGTTAGCTTTAGCTTTGGTTAATTGTAGCAAGAATTCTATTTTGTTCGACTGCTTATCTTCAAATTCAGGAATTTTAGGTTTCAACTTTTTAGTTGCTATTTTGATTTCCAATTGTCAGATCTGTTCTTTGCTTTGCAATTTAGCCTTGATTTCGGTTCTGTTGCTTTCATTATTTTGGTTCCGTTGCTCCCATTTCCGTGTTGCTCTGCTTCGTTCCTTCCTGCTATATTCTTCCCCTGTTCCCCTGTTTTGTTTCTCAGATGCCACGATGGGGAAGTTACAATAAGAGGACTTTTACGGCTAAGTGTTGCTATCTCACTTTATTTTCAGTTTGGTGTTGCTTTCCTTGGTTAGTGCTCAGCACCACTTTATTTTAATAGTTCAGTTTCATATTTAACTTTAATATTTGGTAATTAGCTCAGCTTAATTTGTATTAATTTTGATCTTAGATTAGCGTATACGACTTAGTAACGTAATTTCACAACCATCCCTGAGGACGATACCCGTAAGTACCATCATGATAAACCGTGCGCTTGCGAAAATTTACAACAAGTTTTTGGCGCCGTTGCCGGGGTTGGCATTGTGAAATTTGGTTACATCGAGTCGCAGTTTGATTATTAGAGTCGTTAGAGTCGTTTTCGTTTTAGTTTTCGTTGAGTCATTATTTTTGTTTAGTAGTTTAGTTTTAATTTGGAATTTAGTTCATATTTTGATTTTGATTTTTATTTTTGTCAAGATTAGTCTTATTTTTATATGCTATTTATTGCTGAAAAAAAAAGTACTAATCAGTTTAGTTTATGTGCAGTGAAAAAAACTCAAGGTTGAATTAATCCGGAAATATTTCCAGTGCAGATTTTTCACCAATTTTCACATTCTGTTTGAACTTTCTGCACTCATTCTGGGGTGATTTCTGCTGTTTTAATATTTTTGCTAGATTCAGCATAATTTTTAGAGTGTGTGTGAAGTTTTCTAGAATTTTTGGAGCTGTCATGATTTGTTTGCGAATTTTAGAATTACTATTATGTTTGCGTTTTTCTGCACTAATAAGGGACAGAAAAAATTTGGAAAAAATTGTATTTATGTCCTTTGTGATTGTGTATACTTTTCTGTATATTTCGTTTTAATTTTAGGAGTTTTATTTTATGTTTTAATTTTATTTTTAGAATTAGGGTGTTTAGGTGTAGTTTTATTTCTTATTTTCTTTTAGTTTCTTTGTGTTTGTGCTTTTGATTTCTATTTTGTTTATTTTCTGTTTTAATAGTGCTTTTAGTTTTATCATTTATTTTGATGTTTTGTGATTGAAAAAAAAAATCAAAAATCAAAAAAAAAATCAAAAAAATCAAAAATCAAAAAGTCACAAAAAAAAAAAAGATCAAAAACTAAACCTTTGGTGAGGGTGTGAGATTTATATGACTGGTTGGGTTAGAAATCCTGAAAATCATAGACTTGTTAGAATTGAACCCGATTCTGACTTAGAACCCGAACCTGAACCCAAGCTTGAATTAGAAGAAATGGCAGAAGAAAGACCTTTGAGTGAAATTTTCTACCCTCCTAGGACTGCTTTGCCATCTTGCTTCACTATACCTGACCTTGGACCCAATGTGACCTTCGAATTAAGACCTCACTATACTCAGATGCTCCCTAAATTCATTGGCTTAGAGGATGCTTATTTATTTTTGAGGGAATTCGAAGAAGTCTGTTCTATGATGCATTTTCCTAATATTCCCATTGATGTTGTGCGTATGAAATTAATTCCTTTTGCTTTGAAAGATTCTGTGAAACATTGGATGTATGACTTGGCTGCTAATTCTGTAACTTCTTGGAATGATTTTGTGAAATTGTTCTTAAGAAAATATTTTCCTAATGCCAAGACTGTTAAGCTAAGGAATGAAATCAATCAATTTGTGCAACTCAATAGGAAATCATTTTGGAAATATTTTGATAGGTTCAAGAATTTGTTGGCCCAGTGTCCCCATCATGGTCTAGACCAGGCACGTTTGTGCCAGATTGTTTATGAAGGACTTGACCAACAGACGAGGACCATGGTAGAGTCTATGTGTCAGGGTGGCTTTCTTTCTAAGAGCACTACAGATGCTTGGGAATTTTTAGAGGACTTAGCTGAGAAAACTATGCAGTGAGAAACCACTCGGGATGACAGCTTAAGTTCTAGGATTATAAGGGGTGGGTTACATTCTGTCTCTGATGTGAGTCACTTAGAGTCTAAGGTTGCTGCTTTGGAAAACATGTTGAAGGGATTGACTCCACAAAGGACTCAGTTACCCCAGACTTCTTCAGTGTCTTGCTCTCATTGTCAGGCCTTAAATCATTCATTGAGTGCTTGTCCTTACTTTACTCACCAGTTAGCAATTGGGCAAGGGCAAGCAAGTATGGCCTTTCAAAGACCTAAGAACGACCATTTCTCTCCTTTTTACAATCCAGGGCGGAGAAATCACCCTAACTTCTCTTGGAGTAATGGACCAAATGCTGTGGCTCCTAACTCCCAGCCCGTCTCTCACCCTTCTAGTTCCTTTCAGAGACTGGTTTTTCCAGGTGCACCTAATGCACCTAGACCTCCACCTCCTGTATCTCAAGTTCAACCTCCTCCTGGTTACAGTGATATTGATAAAATGGAGAGGAGAATTAATAATAATGTGGAGAGAATGATTAATGCTAACATGGAAAGAATGATGAGAATGATGATTGAACAGTTTTCCTAGTTAGCATCATCTTCTAAGGAGCCAGGTACTTTTCCAAGTCAGCCAGAGGTAAACCCTAAGGGTCACGCGTCTTCATCTTCTGGTAACCCTAGTGAGTCTGTGAGGAAAGTGAATGCAGTGATATCTCTCTGTTCTGGTCGAGAGATTGATAACCAAGTTAGAAGTCCCAATGAGCCCTATAGGTATCCTCACCAATTCTTCGAGAAATCTTCTTTCCCTTCTTCACCGCCAGAGACTGGCTCATCCAGTGAGTCAGGGAATGCTACTGATGGTGTCCCCAATGATTCTGATACTCCTCCCTCTCTTGAGTCACCTTCTAAAAAAGATGAGCTTGAAAAGAAAGACTCCTCTGAGTCAGTTGACCCTTCTACTTCTAAGGGTCATTCTTCTTCTTCTTCTTCTTCTCCTTCTTCTTCTGAGAAAGTCCACATACCTTTACCTCCTTTTCCCCATAGGCTTAAGAAGAGAGACCAAGCCCATGTTGAGAAGATGAGAGAGACCTTCTCTCAAGTCAAGATCAACATTCCTTTACTCGATGCTATTCAACAGATGCCTCCATAAGCTAGGTTTTTAAAGGATCTGTGCACAACCAAGAAAGCTACCAATGTCCCCAAGAAGGTTTTCTTAGCCTCTAGTGCGAGTTCTGTTTTATCTCATCAGATCCCAGTGAAGTATAAGGACCTCGGATGGCCTACTATTTCCATAGTTATAGGGGATCAGCTCATTCATAGAGCCTTGTTTGATTTAGGGGCTAGTGTTAATTTGATTCCCTTCACTGAGTATGAGAGGCTAGAATTAGGTGAGCTTAAGCCTACTTAGATGGTCATTCAATTAGCTGATAGGTCGACTAGATTGCCTAGGGGTATTGTTGAGGATGTGCTGATCCGAGTGGGTGAATTCATTTACCCTGTGGACTTTGTTATGATTGAGACTGAGACGGTGTTTAACTTTGCCAGTCAAATCCCCGTGATTCTGGGGCGTCATTTCTTGGCCACTGCCAATGCCCTCATTAATTGCAGGAATGGCATGATGAGACTGTCTTTTGGTAACATGACTGTAGAGTTAAACATTTTTAATCTGCAAAGGCAGCCCTCTGGTTTTGATGATATGGAGTTTTCTACTCTTCACTGGGTAGAAGATTCTATACTTGATGATACTTGTGATGATGTGTTTGCTATTGAGTATGAGTCCTTTCTTGTGAATGATGAGCCTGAGTATGATGCTTTTGAGTTTGATGACTTGTGCTCTACTGCTGATTGTTTGCTCACTGCTGCTTCTGAATCTGCTTCTGAAACTGTTCCCCCTCCTGCTCTTGAACTGAAACCCCTTCCTGATTCTCTTAAGTATGCATTTCTAGGCCCCAATGAATCTTTGCCTGTCATTATTACTTCTGACCTAGACAGGGACCAAGAGACTAAGTTGATTGCCCTACTTAGAGAGAACAAGGAAGCATTGGATTGGACCTTAGGGGATATTAAGGGCATTAGTCCTTCCATTGTGCAACATAGGATTCATCTAGAGGACCATGCTAAGCCCTACCGTGACCGTCAAAGGCGTTTGAACCCTACTCTTCAGGAAGTGGTTAGGAAAGAAGTGCTGAAGTGGTTGGACCATGGGATCATTTATCCAATTTCTGATAGTGAGTGGGTTAGCCCCGTTCAAGTTGTTCCTAAGAAGACTGGGATTACCTTGATTAGGAATGACAAGAACGAGTTAGTCCCTACTCGTGTGCAATCTAGGTGGCGTGTTTGCATAGATTATAAAAAATTGAATACTGCCACTAGGAAAGACCACTTTCCCCTTCCTTTCTTGAACCAGATGTTAGAGAGGTTGGTTGGACATTCCTTCTATTGCTTTTTAGATGGATACTCTAGCTATACCCAGATTTCTATTGCTCCTGAGGATCAGGAGAAGACTACCTTTACCTGTCCCTTTAGAGCCGATGCCTTTAGACGCATGCCTTTTGGACTGTGCAATGCCCCTGCTACCTTCCAGCATTGCATGATTTCTATTTTCTCGGATTTAGTTGAACACTGCTTGGAAATTTTCATGGATGACTTCTCTGTGTTTGGGTCTTCCTTTGATGACTGTATCTAATCTGAGAAAAGTGTTGGAAAGGTGTAGGGAGAAAAATTTGACTTTGAATTGGGAGAAATGCCATTTTATGGTTAGAAAGGGAATAGTCTTAGGCCATGTTATTTCTAAAGATGGGATTGAGGTTGATAAGGCTAAGACTGATTTGATTGTTAATCTTCCCCCTCTCACTTGTGTGAAAGAAGTGAGATCTTTCCTTGGACATGCTGGCTTCTATCGTCGCTTCATTAAGGACTTTAGTAAGATTGCAAAGCCCTTGTCTAACCTGCTAGCTAAAGATGTGCCTTTTCATTTTTCTGATGAATGTCTTGTGGCCTTCACTAAGCTTAAGGAAGCCTTAACTTCTGCTCCTGTTCTTCATCCTCCCATCTGGGGAGAACATTTTGAATTGATGTGTGATGCTTCTGATTATGCTGTTGGGGTTGTTTTAGGACAGCGTGTTGATAAAAAGCCCCATGTGATCTATTATGCTAGTCACACTTTGAGTGATGCCCAACTGAACTATACTGTGACTGAGAAAGAATTTTTGGCTGTGATTTTTGGGTTTAAGAAGTTTAGACCTTATCTAATTGGGTCTTATGTGATTGTCTATACTGACCACTCTGCCCTTAAGCATCTTCTTTCTAAGAAGGATGCTAAACCTAGACTTGTTAGGTGGATATTGCTTCTGCAAGAGTTTGATTGTGAAATCAGAGACAAGAAAGGTTCTGAAAGCCTTGTAGCTGATCATTTGTCTAGGATTCTATCTGATAGAGAGAGTGAGTCAACTATTTCTGAGTGCTTTCCTGATGAGCAGTTGTATGCTGTCCATCCCGATCCTTGGTATGCTGATGTTGTTAACTACCTCGTTGCTGGTAGGATTCTTGAGAGTTGGACCAAGACTGATAGGGATAGGTTCTTCCACCTTGTGAAATTCTTTGTCTGGGATGATCCTTATTTGTTTAAGTACTGTTCTGACCATATGCTTAGGAGATGTATTCCCGACCATGAGGTGAGAAGTGTCCTTTCTTTCTGTCATGACCAGGCATGTGGGGGCATTTTAGTGGTAGGAAGACTGCAGCCAAAGATCTTCAAAGTGGTTTTTACTGGCCTACTCTATTTAAGGATGCTTTTGAGTACTGTAAGAGTTGCCCTAAGTGCCAGCAGTTGGGTAGAATTAGCAGGCGGGATATGATGCCACTGAATCCTATCATTATGGTGGAGATTTTTGAGGTGTGGGGTATAGACTTTATGGGATCATTTCCTTCTTCTTTCGGGAATGAGTATATTTTGCTAACTGTGGACTATGTGTCTAAATGGGTTGAAGCCATCCCTTCTAGGACTGATGATGCTAAAGTTGTTGTAAAGTTCTTAAGGGAGAACATCTTTACTAGATTTGGCATGCCCCGTGCTATTATTAGTGATCAGGGTACCCATTTCAATAATAGGTCTTTTGATGCCTTACTGAAGAGGTATTCCATTGTCCATAGACTTGCTACCCCCTATCATCCCCAAACCAGTGGTCAGGTTAAGGTGTCCAATCGGCAAATTAAGCAGATTCTTGAGAAGACCGTGAGCCGGAATAGAAAGGATTGGGCTGATAAACTCGTAGATACTCTTTGGGCCTATAGAACGGCTTTCAAAACTCCCTTAGGTATGTCACCTTATAGGTTTGTTTATGGTAAGCCTTGTCATCTCCATATGGAAATAGAACATAGAGCTTGGTGGGCCATTAAGAAACTGAACTATGACTTGACTGAGGCTGGTGAAGAGCGTAGACTGCAACTGAATGAGCTTGATGAGATTAGAGCTGAGGCTTATGAGAGTGCTCGTTCTTACAAAGAAAGAGCAAAGTTGTTTCATGATAGGCTTATACTTTGAAAAAAGTTTGCGCTAGGCATGAAAGTGCTCTTGTATGACTCTAGGCTTCATTTGTTTCCAGGGAAGTTAAGGTCCCGATGGACTGGTCCTTATATTATCTCACGTGTTTTTCCCTATGGTGCAGTCGAAATTCAAGACCCTGACAGTGGTGCTACTTTTAAGGTGAATGGCCAAAGATTGAAGCAATTTCTGGAGTTGCCTAGCAAGGGAGATGTGGAGTGTCTGATACTCCACGAACCGAGTCCTGCTCAGTGATGTGTTGAGATGATAGCTCGGGTGTACTTGGCACCTGACCTGGTTTGCTAAGAACCTCTTTTCATCCCTTCTCTCTTTTACTCCTTTTCTCTTTTTCCCTTTTCTTTCCTTTTGTATAGTTGGTTCTTTTTGTCTTTCTTTTATATATATGTTGATTATTTGTTTTTGAGTCGTGTCTTTATGAGTCTTGTTTTTGTTTGTTTTCTTTTTAGTTTTATTTTGTGGTTTTATGTTTCTTTCTACTCCCAATGAGGACATTGCTCGCAATAGATGTGGGGGTGGGGAACTTGAAAATCCAAAAAGATTTTTGTTTTGTTTTTGGGAAGTCTTGTACTATTTTGATCAGCTTAAATCCCTTGTACTCTAATTTTTAGTTTGTATTTATGCATGATGTGCTTGATAGGTCTCTGTCCTCGGTGAGTCATTCTAAGCCATAATTCTAACCCCATCTGTTCATTATCACTGTGTGATCCAATCCCTATTTCTTTCATCCTCATTGTCTTAAGGTCTTAGTTTTTCATGATCGGCTCTCCCACGTGTTTTAAACATAATTACTTTGATTGGAAAAAAAAACAAAAAAAAATGAAAAAATGAAAAAAAATGGAAAAAAGAAAGAATGGGAAAATAAAGAAATGAAATAAAATTTCGAATGACAAGCACCCCTTTGAGGCATGCGCTACTGGGTGGTACCCTTTGAGGCAATATTGCTACTGGAAAACTTGCTTCCTATATTGATAAGTCAATAGTGTAATTTGTGTCAGTCAAGTGGGATTGAGTTTGATTTTGGTAAATCTGAGCCTTAGGATGATGAGACACATGCACACGAGCACAGGGACGGATTCAAAGCTTTAGTGTACAAGTGGGGTGAAAAATTAGTGCTTTGATGTCATTCATGGAATAAAGAGCCTTGATGTATACACTATGTTTATATGCAGGACAATATTTTTGCTACATGGGATTTAGTTGGTTAGAATGTGTGTATATCTTCCCCCATTTTGTACATATTAATTTTCAATTTTGTACAAACCCAAAAAGATTTTCGAGTTTTTCTTTATGTTTTCTTTTACAGATTTTGTGGGTATATCTTCTGCAAACTCTCACAAGACCTTCCTCATCCACTAGGGGTAACCAAGGGGTTTAAAGGGCTTGTTGCACATGCTAAGTGCAACCGTGATTCCTACGAAAGTGAGTTAGGATTTTCTTTTCTTTTCTAGTTTTTTGTAGGTTTTGTTTTACTCAAGGACGAGCAAAACTTTGGTGCGGAGGTATTTGTTAACGCCAAAAATATGTTATTTTTACAGTACCCTTCTGCCTAATTTATGCTCGAAATAATTGTAATTTTTAGGTTTTATTTAATTTTATTGTGTCTTGCAGATATTGAATAATTCGGGAAAATTGCGTTAAGGAATGCTGAAAACTGAAGAATTGGGCCAAATGGATTCAACCCGAACCAAATAACAGGAAAAAAAGAAAGAAAAAATATAAAAATAAAAAAAACCAGCAGATCACGTGCTAGGCACGTGATTAACCCAAAACCCCCCTCCCCTTTCATCTTCCCTCACACTCTCTCTCCTTTCAATCTCGAAACCCCTTTCCCCCTTCTTCCTCTGCTTTTCTTCTTCATCTCATTCTAGCACACGCATGGCGCTCGACCTTCCCCTCACTCTCGGCTTCTCTTTCCTCCTTCAATCCCCCATTAAAGGCGACCGTTACCCATCTCGGCTACCCCTTCGAATGCCCTGCATCATCAATGGCCGAGAATGGATTGAGGGCGATGATAAATTGGAAGGCTTCGGTGTAATCTGAGGGGATGAGATTTAGGTTTTAGTAGGTTAGCTTCAGCTTTGGTTAATTGTAGCAAGAATTCCATTTTGTTCGACTGCTTATCTTCAAATTCAGGAATTTTAGGTTTCAACTTTTCAGTTGTTGTTTTGATTTCCAATTGTCAGATCTGTTCTTTGCTTTGCAATTTAGCCTTGATTTCAGTTCTGTTGCTTTCATTATTTTGGTTCCGTTGCTCCCATTTCCGTGTTGCTCTGCTTCGTTCCTTCCTGCTATATTCTTCCCCCGTTCCCCTGTTTTGTTTCTCAGATGCCACGATGGGGAAGTTAGAATAAGAGGACTTTTATGGCTAAGTGTTGTTGTCCCACTTTATTTTCAGTTTGGTGTTGCTTTCCTTGGTTATTGCTCGGCACCACTTTATTTTAATAGTGCAGTTTCATATTTAACTTCAATATTTGGTAATCAGCTCAGCTTAATTTGTATTAATTTTGATCTTAGATTAGCGTATACGACTTAGTAACGCAATTTCACATCCATCCCTGAGGACGATACCCGTAAGTACCACCACGATAAACCGTGCGCTTGCGGAAATTTACAACAGGAAGTTTGGGCAAATTTCATGAATTTTGGAGGTGTATTCAGTAAGGGATGGAGTCTTGAAGAAAACTACCCTATTTTGGATACAAATTATGTAATTATGTATAAATGAAGTTGTTTGGAACTTGGATATGTTAATGCCTTCAAAAATGGATGTTACGCAAATTTTTGGCTAAATTGGTGAAGCATGGAAAGTCCCATTTGTGACCAAAAGAGGTTGGTTGGACTAATTATGTAAGTAGGTGAATTTATTGGGAGATTATGGATATTGATGTAAAGAAATATGTTCATTATTGAGTAGAATCTATCATGGAGTAATTTAGAGTACCATGCGCCAAAATAAGATCACTTACGGGGGAAATGAATATTCATGGACTTTCATGGAGCTTTTAACTTGATTAATGAGAAAGAAGAAGATAAGTATACAATTTGGGATCTTGTTTTTTAGCGTTGAACTAATTATGGATTTTACAAAGAAAATACCAAGTTTAGTGAGCTTAATATTGAGTTCAATGACTCATTGGGTGGAATTCTATATCTAATGGATTTATGAATGAAATATGAGAAGTGGGGAGAGTTGTGACTGAAAAATCATATTTATTAGACCAAGTTATTGCAATTTATGCTATTTTAGACCATGATATATATCTCTTGGCCTCAAACTTTTATTACTTACCCAATTTAAAATGTATCAAATGTATTTATCAAGCCAATCTAATGTACTCGCTATTATCTTGAACCAAGCAATACCTCAGCGAGCTTTGAACCCGTATCAGCAACCTATCTCAGAAAAGACTAAAACCACTCTTCCATTTGTCACCATTAAGGCCTTTTCCTTTTTAATCTCATCTATCTTATTGTGGTTTATTTTACTTTTATTTAACTTTATATTAGATTAATTATTTTCCATTGTCCAGTTTTGGGGTTATCTGAGCATAACCTATCTTACAAGCAATGTAAGTCACTTACTGAATTTCTATCAAAATTACAAGTTACGTGAGTGTCATTTACTGACTGCACATATCTACAATGGCATTTGTGAAACAGACTCGAGGTCTATTTATCATTCCCTATTATGCATAAGTGTTATCAAGTTAGAACATATTTATTAAGTCAGATGACATTTTTAAAGACTCAAGATACGTCCAGAAATCACATTATGTTTATCCAGTTACAACTCTTAATGAGTTTATCAATGAACCAGTTTATACAGTGATTTGTCATTTAACTTGTGACCCCATCAGTTATCATCTATAAGGCGTTAGTCTATCATTTACCCGCACGGCAACAGGCCAAGTCTTAATCGGATTAGCATGTATACACCTATGTATAGATAATATCATTGCAACGGGTTCACATCCAGATAATAATGAGCAATTTAATTTTATATTAGTTTCATTATCATTGTTATTGCGAACTAAATGATTTGCAAAGGCGGGTATCCATCAATAGTGTTTCTATGCTCATTTTACAATACAGGAATGCATGTACTGAGTTTAAGCTCATTTTTCCGAATTGTTTTTACGTTTTCCATTTTAGGTGATGAAGTATCACATGTTTTTCCAATTAGTAAGCCTTTTAGAAGTCATCAGATGCTCACAATGGATTCAGCATAGCATGAACGTTAGGATTGACCTCAAAGTCAAGTTGGGTCTATATTCAATATACTTGTGTAGTGGGGAGTGCGAGTTAGCACATGGTATGATTAAGTCGATTATATTGAAGTTGACTTATTATGGACTTTGGTCTTGAAGTGCTTCAGTTTAATAGATATTGTGATTGTGACCAAGAGTTGCAAGATTAAATGGCTTCAGTGAGCTTTGTCCTTATCAGGACGGCGGTAGCGCCTTCCATCATGATGTCTTCTGCTGCAGTTATCTATGAATCAAGTAATTAGCAAATTGGGGGCATTATAGATTTGGTATCAGAGCTAAGGTTTTTAGCACCATTGTGAGCTATCAAGTGTTTACAAGCTAGCTATCAAGGTGTGTATGAGTTATATTTCGACCAGTTAAATGAGCTATTGACTATAAGTTCATATGTATGGGCATATATGGGGGAACCATTTTCATTGGGGTGAGTTAATAATTTGGTAATATCCTATGATTCGAGCATTAGCAAAGTGGAGTGTGGAACCATTTGGGTGACCTGTTAGTGAGGATGCTCTCATTTATCTGGGAGCTGTATTTTATGTTTCATTTCTCTCAGTTGTTTAAATTTTTGCCATTGTGCACTTCAGTTGTGTGACCTGTTGAGTTATGAACTCCGACGTGTGGCCGTTGAGCTATTAGAGCGTTTTTCTTTATTTCAGGTATCTATTGTAAAGGTTTAAGCCGAATTTCTATCAGTTTTTAGGTGAAGCTCTATCTATTTTGCCCTAGGATTTGAGAATTTTATTGACGTGTGTTAATATACCTGATCTTAGGTGCAGTGATGGTTGAAACCTGATGTGGGGATGCCATTTGCAACTTCTTAAGGGATTAGTACAGTGTCAAGTTAGATGTAAACCTCTAGATGAGAAAATGCTTTGTGGGGCAATATCTTGGAGGTGAACTAGTATGGATGAACATTACGATAAGTGCTTATCTTTGGTGATAACAGTTAGCAGCTTATGGTGTGCTACTTAGCATTATATGGGCGGTACGAGTAGGATTAAGCTGCCATTCTTGACATTAGGACCTTACATCAGCAATGCTCCCATTACTTCCTGTAATTGACTTGTTTCTGCCCTAGTTACTTTGAATTGTTCAGAGGCATCATTTCTTTGCCACTAACACTCTCTTGATTTGTAATGGAGTGTTTATAGGAAATCTCATATGTGGTCTGTAGGGAGTTCTTTAAATACATATGAGCAGTCTTTCTTATAGGCGATTCAAACCCTGATAATCATAATTGTTTAATTCTCTGTTTCTATAATGGAGCCTAGAATGACCCCAGTGTGTGTTACTTTGTGATTTGCGGTTCTTCCCAAGCGCATCTGATCCATTCTACTTACAGTTCAGTCACCACTATGTTCATATTTTTACTGTCACCTACTCTAAGTCCTTACTTCTATTGGGCACTATTCATTTATTGCTTACAAAGCCTTTGGTTTCTTCAGACCCAGTCATTGAATGCCTTTTTAGCAATTAAATGTATCCATATTGTTCGTGTTTCTATATCACTATAACGTCATGTTGGCATACTACTCTATGGCCGTGACTGCATGTCGTTACTCAAGTTATTTTGGCAATCCTTTCTTTACTAGTACAGTCTATCTTGTTAATGATAAACAACGATTTGCATTATTTCGATCTGCCAGTAGTTTAAGAGTTTATATGCCTACCCACGACTTCCATTTACTACAGAGTGTGTTATTTATAGATGCCATCATGTTCAGTCATAAGACTAACTCCTTCATCTTGACGGATTAGCCCTTCAAATATTAGATGAATAAAATTTCTCTTCTGGTGGTGTTGACCTTCACCTTTGTCATTTTACTCACATACGGATACCGTATGACTTTTCAAATGCCTCTTTAGTAATCTGTTGGATTTCTTCACCTTTAGTACTTAATACTCCCTGTCAACTTCATAACATCATTTATTTACTTTACTATCATGGCTATCATGAATAAACTGCACGTCTTATATGCAGGTCATTCATATGTCTTAGCTCTTTCATTATAAATCTTCGTCCTTTCATTCATTCAGCTTACATGCCAGTCCTTTATAACCAATAAAGAAATATATTTATAAGAGTTCATGGCATGGTTACATCTCTTTACATTTTAAATTGTCCCCCTGTCTTTTAAATTTACTGAGACCAGTAGGAAGTTGAATGCATTATCTTTTATAAATATGCCTCTATTGGTATTACTGGAACCATATTCATTGGGCATTCAATCCCGTTTGATTGGAAGACCTTGTTATCATTATGGGGGTCAACTGACTGTGTATTTATAGAAGATGACTTGTAAAGATCTTAAGGTTAGCTTGAGAAAAGAGAAAAGACTAAACGTGTGTTTCTATGGGCTGTGGGAAGAAAAACTCTATTTAATTATACTATGGAAGCAAGTGAGTTATCATGTCAGTAATATATTGAATACTAGTGATATGGCAACCATACTTGGTATATACATATCCATAATTATAGTATGTAAATTTAGAGATGTTTCATCTGAGGATTTTTATGACTATTTTCCCTCAAGAAACATTAATTTTTAGATTAACCTAGTTCTGGGTGCTCAATCCATTTTCAGAGCCCCTATCATATGACCCCCAGCAGAGTTCAAAGAACTAAAGATCTAGTAAGATAAGTTGTTACAGAAGAGAGTTATTTGACCAAGTGTGTCACCGTGGGAAACTCTAGTTTTATATGTGTGAAGAAGAAAGGCAGAACCTTATAGTGTGTACTGCGTACAGAGAGTTGAACAAGATCACTATCAAAAATAAGTGCCCTATACCTTGAATAAATGATTTATGGGATTAATTGCCAACAACAGAAGTCTTTTCCAGGAATGATTTGCAGTCTGGATATCATGCCTAAACCATGCAACCATAGTTTATCTTTTGTAAGAATGCCCTTTTATAGTAATTCTTGTAATTATTGCTTGTCTCATCTTTAACACTTGATACTATCCAATATTGTTTAATCTCCCTCATATTTCAACCCAATATTTCCTATTAGCGTGATCTTCCATGTCTTTTCAAACCCATTGTTAAATGTGCAATGCATTTTTGTTCGACCTTATATGGTTGTCACCATTCTAGTACTCTCGACCTTCACCATCTTTACTTCATGATCATGAGTTGTAGCTCTTTCTGTTAAGAGCTAATTCATACATCTTACATCTCATTTATTCATAATGACCAGCTCATATAACTTATTCTGAATTCGTAATGTCATAATCCCCTTACTCTCTTTATTTTGAACTTAAACTCCCAAGCATATATCTTACATTCTGATAAATAAACTTTCGCATTCTCTATTTAATCTTATTGTCGTACTCCAATTGGCTTCATATGAGCAAATGCATGTTCCTATTGTAGCTTGCTCAATCTATTTATCTATCCCTTACACTTTGCTTGTCTAATCTATTTGTCTATCTGTTGCACTTTGCTTATCCAATCTATCTATCTATTTATTGCACATTGCTTGTCCCATCTATCTATTGCACTTATCTTGTTGCTTGTGGCTATAGAGTCACCTAGTTAAAACTCAGTTACTTGTCATCTTCTTTCCAATTTATCAGTTAAACCCGAGTATAATGGAGCCATCTTTCTCCTTGGTTGATTATTTATTAGACCTTTTATCATCCATATTTATAAACCACAATTCTTGTGGCATTATATTTCATAATTCATGATACACTTATGGTTATCTTTATTCTAACCACCCCTTGGTAATCCCTCCTTTATAAATTTTTTCTAGTCTCATTATTTATTTCTTTTGTTCCTAATGACTCACTTAACTACTAATTCCATCATTTTTATTTCTGACCATGTTTATTCTAGCGTCTAATTCAGATTTAGAGCAAATCTTATACTAATCTGATGAGGGAAGATCATGTGATGCATTAAGAACATCAGACGAGGACTTTTTGATAAGGGCATAATCTCAAACAACGTCTAGCGATGTTAGAGTAAGCTAGAAGAAGCATCAAAAATAATGAGACAGTTCAAATACATGCTAAGGTGACACAAGGACTACACAAGAGTCAAATAGTCATATTGACCAAAGAAGGAGACAATCACAGTTCAGATGAGATATAAAATATTCCAAAGGGCTTATCTAGTCAAGTGTGTCAGGGGACTGGATATCAAAGATAATTGAGTACTTATTACATTGGGTTTTATGAGTCAGTATCAAAGTACTTATTAGGAAATGTAATAGTTTCCATATATATTAGTGGTCAAGATAGAGAATCAGTAAAGTAGAGTACCTCCTTTACAGTAACAAGTTTTTCTTTTGAAGGGAATATTAATTTTGAACCAAAGTAATCAAACTAGTGAAGTCATTAAGGATCTAGATACTCGATCGCAGGATTAAGCAGCTATGTACTTTGGGCTAATCGTACCTTTTTGGAGGGAAGTAGTGAAGACCAACTATCCATACTTGAGGTGGCATAGCATACATGATCAAAAATCATAAGTTTTTGAGGACGAAACTCTTTAAGGGGGGAAGGTTGTAATAACCTGAACCTAACTCATATTTATTTATTTAAATAACATTTATTTATTTAATTAATCATACTTATTGATTTAATCACTCATAGTTATTGGTTTAACCAAATCGTATTTATTAATTCAATTACACTCAATTTATATATTTACTAAATTACCTTATGTCATCTAAAGTTTCCGCTTTCATTTATCATATCTAATCATCCCAGTTGGGGGATATTTCATTTGGGTCTCACTTTACAATTCAAGTTCCATTGATTGTTAATTTAGGTTTCATTGATTGATTAAATATTAGATTAATCGATATTAGGCCTCGGTAAGTATAATTTACTGACTAAATATTTTCTTACCTTTAGTAAATTTTAATCCGGAGCAATACAAATTTTCCCAACACTTCGTATAATTTTTTTTAAAGCCCAAACTTAGCTTGTTGCGCCCAAAAGAAAAGCCCAAAACCTTGCCAACTTTGTTATTTCACTAATTGCTCATTTTAGCACTTAATTTTAATTAGCAAAAAGCTACTTTTTGGGTTGGAAATTTTTAGCCACATGTGGGTGATAATTGACAATTTTTACACACAAAAATTCAGACAAAATAATAAAAACCTAACTCTCTATTTTTCTCTCTCTACCTCACGCCTAATTGCAGAAACAGGGGCAGCAGCTGCTGGCCCTTGTTCCAACCACTTTTCTAGCCACCTCCTGGCCGTCCTGACTTCCCCTTGCTACCAGCTATCATGCCCAACCACTAAAATCACTCAAAACAATCCGCTCCTCCCTCTAATTCAATCCTAAAGCAAGGTATACCCAAAACCGTAACTTGTACCATTTTGCATTTTTGGGGTTGTTTTAGTCATGATTATTATTTATATGATCAAATTGATAGTTATTATGCAATTTTTATTGAGTTTGAAGATGTTTGAAGTTATGGGTATTTGATCAAGAACATGATCAAGTGACTTGAAATTAAGCAAGTATGAGCTTGAGCTTGTTTTACTCACTTGTTGTGATCTTTGATACAAAAAATGGATTTAATGTTATAAATGATGATTCTTGAATTTATTATGGACGTTTGAATGATGATTGGAATTGGGCATAACCTAGGATTGGCTTGTTAAATTGCCCATTGTCGAAAATTCTGGGAATTATGGAGTTGTCCAAAAATTTCGAAATTTTTTCTATATATTCCCTATAATATTTGGGAACTTTTGGCAAAATTTGAAGACTTTTGGAGGTATAATCAGTGAGTTCTGGAATTGTGATGAAAATCGTCCTGTTTTGGATACGAATTATGTAATTATGTATAAATGAAGTTGTTTGGAGTTTGGATATGTTAATGGCTTCAAAAATGGGTGTTACGCAAATTTTTGGCTAAATTGGTGAAGCATGAAAAGTCCCATTTGTGACCAAGGGAGGTTGGTTGGACTAATTATGTAAGTAGATGAATTTATTGGGAAATTGTGGATATTGATATAAAGAAATATATTGATTATTGAGTAAAATTTAACAATGAGTAATTTTGAGTACTATAGGCTAAAATAAGATCACTTAAAGGGGAAATGAATATTTATGGACTTTCATGGAGCTTTTAGCTTGATTAATGAGAAAGAAGAAGACAAGTATACAATTTAGGAGCTTGTGCATGAGCTTTGAATCAATTTTGGATTTTACAAAGAAAATACCAAGTTTACTAGTTTAGCGAGCTTAATAGCTTCTACTGAGTTCAATGACTCATCAGGGTGGAGTTCTATATGTGATGGATTTATGACTGAAATATGAAAATTGGGGAGAGTTGTAACTCAGAAACCATATTTATCAGACCAAGTTATTACCGTTTATGCTATTCTGAACTAAGATATATATCTCTTGGTCTCAAACCTTTATTACTTCCTCAATTCAGAATGTATCAAATGTATTTATCAAGCCAATCTAGAGCACTCGCTGTTATCCTAAACCAAATGATAGCCCAGCGAGCCTAAAACCCGTATCGGCAACCCATCTCAAAAAATGCCAAAACCATTCTTTTATTTGTCACCATCAAGGCCTATTCCTTTTGAATCTCATCTATCTTATTGTGGTTTATTTTACTTCCATTTAACTTTATATTAAATTAATTATTTTCAATTATCCAGTTTTGGGATTATCTTAACATAACCTATCTTGTAAGTTATGTGAGTTACTTACTGAATTTCTATCAAAGTTACAAGTTATGTGAGTATCATTTACTGACTACACATATGTAGAATGGCATTTATGAAACATAGTCGAAGACTAGTTATAATTCCCCATTATGCATAAGTGTTATCAAGTCAGAACATATTTATTAAGTCAGATGACATTTTTAAAGGCGTAAGGTACGTCCATTGCCTGTATCTTCAGAAAGCAGAACAGGTTTATCAAGTTACAACTCTTAATGAGTTTACTAATGAATCAGTTTATAAAGCGATTTGCCATTTAATTTGTGACCCTGTCAGTTATCATCTATAGGGCGTCAGCCCATCATTTACCCGCGCTGCTTCAGGCCAAGTCTTGATCGGATTGGCAGGTGTACACCTATATATAGATCATATCATTACAACGGGTTGACATCTAGATAATAATGAGCAATTCAGTTTTATATTTCTTTCAGTTTCATTATTACTGTGAACTAAATGAATCGCAAAGGCGGGTACTTGTCAATAGTATTTCTACACTCATTTTACAATATAGAAATGCATGTACTGAGTTTTAGCTCACATCTTTGAATTGTTTTCATGTTTTCCAATTTAAGTGATGAAGTATCACATGTTTCTCCATTAAGTAAGCCTTTTAGAAGTCATCAGATGCTCATAGTGGATTCAGTATAGCATGAATGTTGGGATTGACCTCAAGGTCAAGTTAGATCTATATTCAATATACTTGTGTAGTGCGGAGTGCGAGTTAGCACATGGTATGATTAAGTCAATTGTATTGAAGTTGAACTATTATGGACTTTGATCTTAAAGTGTTTCAGATTAATAGATATTGCAGTTGTGAACATGAGTTGAAAGATTAAATGGTTTCAGTGAGCCTTTTCCTTATCCAGACGGCGGTAACGCCCTCCATCATGAAGTCCTCTATTACGGTTATCTATGAATCAAGTAATTAGAAAATTGGGGGTGTTACAGACTGGTTGATAAGACTTAACATAACGTTTCGAAAGAGAGATTTGTATGTTAGGAGGGCTAGTAAGTAATTGAAGACATTGAACTTGAATTAAGGTAAATTAGTTTGAAAGAACGACTTTTGCTTAGTTGAGGCAAATTTAGTTGATTTCGAAGGAATAGACTGAGTTTCTGAAAAGATTACAATTACTCAAATTTAACCAATTAGAAGAAAGCACATGTTCATTATTTTTGATCTAATTTCCTTTCACAACTATGAGAATTCTTAGACCTTTTTTTCCCTTATTGATTCAGAAAATTTTATTTTCTATTGTTAAATCGAATCCACTTGAATCAGAATTTTACTTAGCACATTCTGATAGGCAAGACTCAGTAAGTTATACTAGTCCCTGAGGAACGATATCTTTTATCCATACTATGACTACCCGTGCGCTTGTGGTAGTGGTCAACTTTTTGGCGCTCTTGTCGTGGTCTAAATCTGTTAACTATTGAGTTAGTTGTGCGAAAGTGACTAAGTATTTTATTTTTTTTTATTGTTTTTCTTTTCTTTCTTTGTTGTTTAAATTGTGTTGGAAGTTTTGGTGTTAGTGCTTACAGAAATTTTTCCTGTTTATGTGAAGTCCAATCTTGTACGAACCCCATCCTGAGATTGAAAGGACTTTTCGCCTAAGCAAGAAAAAGCAAAGGATTGAAGAGCAAAGACACGAGGCAAGAAGGAATTCAAACATGGCAAGAGGTGACCAACAAAGGATTCTTCGTGATTTTGTTACCCCAGGAGTCCAGGGGATCGCCTTAAGCATCACTCGCCCTGCCACAGATGCCAACAACTTCGAGTTCAAACCGACACTCATTTCCATAGTGTAACAATGTCAGTTTGGCGGAACACCATTGGAAGACCTAAATATGCACCTCTCGGTCTTTTTAAAGGTCTGTGATACGCTGAAATTAAATAGAGTCTCTAGTGATGCGATTCGGTTGCGCTTATTCCCTTTCTCATTGAGGGATAAAGTGAGGGCTTGGTTGCACTCCTTATCGTCTGGATGCATAACCACCTGGGATTAGTTAACAAGAGCTTTCCTTACTGAATTCTTCCCTCTCGGCAAAACAGTGAGCCTAAGGAATTAGATCACCAACTTTCTGCAAAGAGATAACGAGGCACTCTATAAAGCCTGGGAGCATTTTAAAGATCTGCTATGTTTGTGCCCTTATTATGGTCTTCAGCATTGGATGATAATCCAAGCCTTTTATAATGATGGGACCCAGCCTATAAGGTCCACTATCAATGCCGCGGCAGGAGGAACTCTGATGAGCAAGACTGAGGATGAAAACTATAATCTGATTGAGGAAATGGCACTAAACAACTTTCAATGTTCCACAGATCGAATCCAACCCAAGCGGGTTGAAGGTAAGCTTGAAGTTGATATAATTACTTTCCTCTCTGCTAAAGTAGACACCATGACTTAAATTCTAGAGCAAATGAATGTTAATGCTGTGAACTCTAGTGCCCCTTCCCCTTGTGAAATTTGTGGCTCAATTAAGCATATAACTTTGAATTGTCAAGTTGGGAGTCCTTTTTGCCAACACCCTAATGAAGTTAATTATGTTCAAAATTTCAACCCAAGACTGACGAATGACCCTTACTCTAATACCTATAATCTGGATTGGAAGAATCATCCAAATTTCTCTTATAAGTTGAATCCAAACACTATGAACATGCCCTTGATAAATGCTAGAGTACCCCCTGGTTTTCAAAGACCCCCATTCCCTTCTCAGAAGCCCCAAAAGTCGAATTTGGAAGCAATGATAGAAAATACGCTTATGGTGCAATAAAAATAGGATGAATACATAAAGCAATTAGGCTCCAAGGTTGATGTGCTTACAACTTACAAAAGGATGTTAGAAAACCAAATTGTCCAAAAAGCCACTTTTTCATCTACCCCCCCCAAATAGATCTCTTAGAAAGCCTGAGCTTAACCCAAGGGAGCAATGCAGCGCAATGCTTTTAAGAGGAAGGAAACAACTAGAAGTTCCCAAGGAAGTCACCAATAATGAGTCTTCGCATGATAAGAATGAGCATGTCGAGAATGTTGAGAAAGAAATATCTTCACCCTTTAAGGAAGTAATTGCTGATGTTGCACATAAGCCTGATGAGGTTGCTAAGGATCCTAAGATCACCTCTCCAAAGACCTACACCCCACCTTTACCATTTCCTCAAAGACTGCCTAAGGCAAAACTTGATATGTAATTTGGAAAGTTTTTAGATGTCCTTAAGAAACTCTACATAAACATACCGTTTACTGAAGCTTTGACCCAAATGCCTTCATGTACTAAATTTTCTGAAAGAAATTCCATCTAACAAATGAAAGCTAGAAAAACATGAAACTATAGCTTTGACTGAAGAGTGCAGTGCAATAATTCAAAATAAGCTTCCAACTAAGTTAAAGGATCCCGACAGTTTTTCAATTCCTTGCCTGATAGGGAATGTGCCTATAAACTGTGCTTTATGTGACTTAGGGTCAAGCATAAGCTTGATGCCCCTTTCTCTATGTGAAAAATTGGAATTAGGAGGGCTAAGACCAACTAACATCTCCTTGTAATTAGCGGACCATTTTGTAAAATACCCTGTGGGTATATTGGAGATGTCCCAATAAAAGTAGGGGATTTATACGTACTAGTAAACTTTGTCATTCTGGAAATGGGAGAGGATATATGGACCCCAATCATTCTTAGGAGGCCATTCTTAGCCATGGCAGGTGCCGCATCGATGTGAAAAACAATACACTAACATTTGATATGGGAGATGTTCATGTGGAATTTAATTTACGAAAAGCCGCTAAATTTTCTTTTATTTCTGATGCATGTAATAAAATTGATGTAGTTAATGGTTTAATACGGTAAACTGCATCTAACATTAATTCTAATTATCCACTTGAGCACTTGATGTTGAATAATGACAATGAGGATGAAAACTCCGAAGTAGCCGAGTGTGCTCAACTGCTAGAAACCTCTCTACCAATTCTGCCTTCCCTTACCAAGGTGGAATTATTATAAGATGAAAGTAAGCCCTCGTCTGATGAGGCGAAAGCTCCGAAGGTAGAGTTAAGACCTCTCCCTTCATCACTAAGGTATGAATTTCTTAGACCAAAATCTACATATCCTTGATTATGAATGCAAATTTGAATGCTACCCAAATTGACTCTTTGCTTAGAGTGCTTAGGAATCATCGTAAAGCCATAGGATACACCCTAGATGACTTACAAGGAATTCATCCTTCCTTGTGTATACATCGAATCTTAATGGAAGATAACCATAAGCCGTCAATTGAACACTAAAGAAGATTAAACCCTAGCATATAAGAGGTGGTTAAAAAGGAAATCTGAACTTGCTTAAAGCCTGTATTATCTACCCTATCTCTGATAGTGTCTGGGTAAGCCCGGTCCATGTTGTACCTAAGAAAGGAGGGATGACTATTGTCATAAATGAGAATAATGAGCTAATCCCTATTAGGACTGTTACAGGATGGGGTATGTGCGTTGATTATCAAAAATTGAATAAAGCCACCCATAAAGACCATTTTCCCCTCCCCTTCATTAACTAAATGCCTGAACAATTGGCAAAGAACTCATATTTTTGCTACTTAGATGGATATTTGGGGTTATTTCAAATGCCCATCCACCCAAATGACCTAGAAAAGACTACTTTTATATGTCCATATGGTATATATGCTTATAGACGAATGCCATTTGGGTTATGTAATGCTCCTGGCACATTCCAACGTTGCATGATGGCTATCTTTTCAAATTTTATGGAGGACACAGCGGAAGTTTTATGGATGATTTTTCTGTGTATGGTACAGTGTATGAGCATTGCTTGGATAACATATCTAAGGTTTTGCAAAGATGTGGAGATGTGAATTTGGTCTTAAATTAGGAGAAATGTCCTTTTATGGTGCAAGAAAGAGTTATCCTTAGTCAAGTTGTTTCTATCAAAGGCATTGAAGTTGACAAAGCAAAGGTGGAGGTGATTGAAAAATTGCCGCCACCAATCTCTGTAAAAGGTGTGAGAAGTTTTCTCGGACATGTTGATTTTTATCGACGGTTCATAAAAGATTTTTCAAAGATTGCAAAACCTCTTACCCAATTCCTTGTCAAGGATGTGCATTTTGAGTTTAATGAAGAATGCTTGAGTGCTTTTCACAGATTAAAAGGGGCATTGATAACCGCCCCAGTAATGCAAGCACCAGATTGGGAGCTTCCTTTTGAAGTAATGTGTGAAGCAAGCGACTATGCCGTAGGGGTTGTTTGAGGCTAACAGAAGGACAGTAAGCCATATGCTATATACTATGCAAGTCATACTCTCGATGAGGCTCAAGTGAATTATGCCATGACTGAGAAGGAGTTCTTAGGAGTTGTCTTTGCCTTAGAAAAATTTAGGTCCTACTTGATTAATTCTGAAGTCATCGTTTTCACATATCATACCGCTTTAAAACATTTAATCAAGAAATCCGACTCTAAACCTCGACTCATCCGATGGGTCCTCCTCCTTCAAGAGTTTGATTTAGAAATCAAAGATAAGGCAGGGTTAGTAAACGTGGTTGCCGATCATCTACCTCGTTTAGGCCCAAAGGTCACTCCTCGTGAAGAGCTTCCCATTGATGATTCTTTCCCAGATGAGCAGTTATTAGCTATATCCCAACAAGCTGCCCCATGGTATGGTGATATGGTAAACTTCAAGGTGTGCAGCGTGTTATCTCCAGGATTATCCTACCAACAAAGAAAGAAGTTCTTTACCGATGCCAAATGTTGTGTGTGGGAAGAACATTTCCTTTACAAGCTATGTGGAGATGGGATTTATAGAAGATGCTTGCTTGAAGATGAGGTCCGTAGTTTCTTACACCATTGCCATGCTTCAACTTATGGTGGCCACTTTGGACCAGATAAAACGATTGCGAAAATACTCCAAGTAGGCTTCTATTGGCCCACGCTCTTTAAAGATGCAAGGAAATTTGTCATAACTTATGATAGATATCAGCGAGTGGGGAACATTTCTAAGAGGCCTGAGATGCCTCAAAGTGTCATACTTAAGGTAGAGTTATTTGATGTATGGGGGATCAACTTCATCGGTCCTTTTCCTCCTTCCCATAGCAACCTTTACATCCTTGTGGTGGTCGACTATGTTCTAAGTGGGTGGAAGCCATTACATCCCCTAACAAATGATTCCAAGGTTGTCCTCAAATTTCTAAAGAAAAATATTTTCACGCGATTTGGCACACCAAGAGCTCTTCTACGTGACAACGGCACACATTTTGCAACAAGCCTCTTGAGTCACTTTTAAAAACAATATGGGATATTTCATAAGGCCGCTACGCCTTATCATCCCCAAACAAGTAGGTCGGTGGAACTCTCGAATAGAGAATTGAAAGCATATTGGAGAAAATGGTGGATCGGTCACACAAAGATTGGTCCTTAAAGCTTGATGATGCTCTTTGGGCATATCGCACTACTTATAAGACGCCTCTAGGCACCACTCCATACCGGTTAGTGTTTGAAAAATCTTGTCACTTACTAATGGAGATGGAACATAAGGCCTACTGGACTATAAGGACACTCAATTTTGATTTTAAAGCAGCTGGAGAACGGAGATTCCTGTAACTAAACAAGCTCAGAGAGCTAAGGTTGGAGGCTTATGAAAATTCATGTATTTACAAAGAGGGAGCTGAGAAATGACACGACAAACATATCATGACGAAGTGTTTCGAAAAAGGTGATATGGTCCTCCTATTCAATTCAAGCTTGAGATTATTTTCGGGTAAACTGAAATCCCGATGGTCAGGACCATTTACCATCACCAAAGTTCAACCCAATGGAGCAGCAGAGGTATTAAGTGAGTCTACCGAAATTTTCACAGTCAATAGACAGCAATTGAAACCATACTTGGTGGGACAATGAATTGAAAAAGCCAATGTTCATATGCTAACTGATCTGGTTCAACCATAGAAGAAGGGTCAAGCACAACAAAGTTTTCGGGTAATTTACATTTGGTGTCTGATGCCTGTTTTCGATTTGCTGCGTATGTGCTTTGTATATGTTTTCAGTGGTAGTGGTAGTTTTTGTAGTTTATGATTGTTCTAGTTTTATTTAGTAGTGCATTTAGTTTTCTTTGCATTCTAGGTTGCATTTCCGTTTTTGTTAGTTTTTTTTGCATTTTAGTTTGCATTGTTTGTAACAGCATGCATAAAAGATAAAAAAATGATAAAAAATTGAAAATTGAAGGAAAAAACACAAAAAAAGAAAAAATTCCTCCGATAATGATCTCTACAGATTTGGTAGCTTTCTTTGGTTTAGTTTGATCCATTGATTCGCCCAAATTGTACATAAAAGTTTGCAAATGCGTTTTCGAAATGAATTCCATGTTTTGATCAGATGTTGGATGCGAGTTGATTTACCCCATAAGTCTTTACAAGATTTTGGCATGATTTTACTAGTAAGCTAGCTTTGTTTTTAGTAGAGGTTCTGTGAGACTTTGAGCCTTTAGAGACTGTTTATCAAATTAGTCTCATATTTTCTTTCGTATGTGACTCTTCCGCGACGTTAATTCTCTAGAACTTGCTTTGATTCTCATTCAAGATCGCATTTTGCATATGCATTTAGGCAATATGATTGAGGCATTTTTCTTTCTTTGATTCGTTGAACCCCACGACCAAATAGCCACCCTGGTTATGCATTGTATCCTTTGTTAGCCCCTTTAAGCTTGTATCTGTTTTTCTTGATTTGAACCTCCTATTATAACCCATGGCCGAATACTTGTCTTACCTTTAAGCCAAGGTTAGAGGAGTGCTCTATTCTTATGCATCATAAGGCGTTAGTGAGATAGAATGATATCTTATCGTGTAATTTGGTTCTTTAGTGTAGGGTTATAAGATATTGATTAATCCCTTAATGTATTGTACAAAATTTAGAGAAGAGTTGGAATTTTATAAGTTCGTTATGGATTTCCCCCTTGGCTATCCTTTTGAAAAAAAAAACAAATGATAAGTGCTGATGAAAAAAAAAAAAAACACAAGGAAAAAAAATTTGAAAGCAAAAAAGAAATGAAAAAAAGAATGGAAAAAAGAAGAAAGCGGTTAGCCTTGGTGGGAATATAAGTTATTTGTGATTTTCGACTCTTTCTCTCTTCATTTGGGGATCTATTCTGAATTGATATGGTTTAAGAAGGATGTAGTATGATGCATTGGAATTGTTTAGCTCTTAGTCTATGGCTTCTAGCTCCTCATTTTCAAAAACATTTATTCGCCTCTTACCTTTACCCTTAGCCCCATTACAACCCTATTAAAGTCCTCATGGTTATCTAATGTGTTTGCATTTTTAGTGATGGCGAATTTAAGAATGTTGTCAAGCCTATGGTAGATTTGTGTCTAAGGTTGAGATTTGCGAGAACATTCATAAATATATATATTTCAAACACATGAGTGCTGAGTGCCACATAACTATAGTGAGGTTCCACCGGCCTTATAATTTCGCTCGTTTCATGTGCTGACTGACTGTATTTGACAATTTAGGGAAGATTGTTTTTAAGTACGACATTGTGGTCTATAAAAATTCTTTGAAAATTTCATTCCCTAATCTATTTATTAATGATTTTTTGTATCTTTTTAGGCTACCTTTGGATTAGCTTTGCCATTTGAATGTTACCTATATCTATCCTAAGGAGGCTGTGTATACTTTTAATCTTTGCATTACTTGAGGACAAGTAACAGTTTAAGCATGAGGGAGTTCGATAAGTGCTCAATATGTATATCATTTTAGGGCTATTTTGTGTCATTTTAAGAAGAATATTGTGCTTTATGTTATTTACTCTCCTGTTCTTGATTTATGCTTGGGTATAGTTGTTTGATATGCTTTGTAGGATTTTTAGCCTCTTTATCTAACATTTGCCCTTTAATAGATGCATTTTGACCTCCCCTATAGTCATCTATGTTATGCCACGCTCATGGAGCAAAGAATGAGCAAAAACTCAGCTCCAGCACAGGCCACATTCGACCCGTGGTGCACCCCGCAGACCATGGTGAGCCTGTAACTGCTGCCTCTTCGTTTTTCCTCGGCTGTACGGCTAAGATCGACCGAGCCTTTCTGTAAAAGGCGATGTTTTGCTGTATTCTCAACTATTCCCAAGAAAAGCAAAAGCATAGAATAGCATAGATTAGGGCTTTACTTACTTTCTTTCTCAAATTTTGTAGTTTTTAGTTTGCTTATTGTATTCGTGTGAGTCTTGAGTGTGAGAGTTTGTTCGTGAGGCAGTTTTGCAGCCTTCAGTTGAAGGCTGTCTCAGTCAAGCCCCTTTTTCCTCAGATTTTGTGAATCGTTGGTTAGTTTATTGATCTTTTGTCATGTCTAAGTAGTTTTCTTTAGTCTAGGGATCTAGTAGTTTGTGGAAGTATTATTGGATCATATTTTAATCTATATAATTGTGCTTATTTTCATGATTGGTTTGATTTCATTTTGTCAAGTGTTTGGATTGTTGTGAGTTTATTTTTGACTAAAATTTGCTTGTACTCTCGAAACAATCGAGTGAAAAACTGAAAGGTGACATTTGGTTGTTGGACTGCTTGATGAGACTTAACATAACTTCATCCCGAAAGAGAGGTTTGCATATTAGGAGGGTTAGTAAGTAATCGAAGACATTGAACTTCAATTAAGACAAATTAGTTTGAAAGAACAACTTTTGCTTAGTTTAGGCAAATTTAGTTGATTTCGAAAGAATAGACTGACTTTCTGAAAAGATTATAATTCCTCAAATTTAACCAATTAGAAGAAAGCCCATGTTCATTATTTTTGATCCAATTTTCTTTCACAACTACGAGAATTCCTAGATGTTTTTTCCTTATTAATTTAGAAAAGTTTATTTGCTATTGTTAAATCGAATACACTTGAACCAGGATTTTACTTAGCACATTCTGATAGGCAAAACTCAGTAAGTTACATTAGTCCTTGAGAAACAATATCTTTTATCCATACTACGACTACCCGTGCGCTTGCGATAGTGGTCACCCATCACTCTCTAGAGAGAGGAAGAAAGAGAGAGAAGGGTCGACGGCGCTGTCGCCGACAAGGGTCGACCACTGTTCCTCCCTCTCTGCGACAGCTCCGAGCCCAAAAATAGAGAGAGGGGGAGAGAGAGAGAGAGAGAGAGAGCGAGATGGGAGAGAAGATTGGGGCTGTGCTAGGCATCGGCGATGGTGTAGATGGCGGAGGTGAGGTGGAGTCTCTCCGCCGGTGGGCTCAAGCACAGCAACCACCAAAGACCACGTGAATCAGGGACTTGAGGGTTAGGGTTTTGAACACTCAACACCACCACCTTGATCGACCACATGGGACTCGAACCCAGCCTAAAATTGCCCAATTAACACAGGAGTTGGGCCCTTTACCTTGGATTCAAGGTGGGTTTTCTCTTCCTCCTAGTTATAGTAATTTCAAATGAATTTAATGGTTTAGGTAGTTTATGTTTAAATTCTAAAATTGTATTAGTAATTGGGATGTTTAAGGTTGGATTGAACTGGAAATGGTGTTGATACTAATTTAGAGTTCGCGCATGTGAATTAAAGCCCAAACTTGCTAGCTGGGCGATTTAAGGAAATTGTGGGGTAACCAGAAACCTATGTTAATGCCATTGCTAAATCAGTTTTAATATGTCTAAATTCTATTCTGGTGGTTGCATATGAATCCTATGCATATGGATGTTGGTATCGTGAATTAATCGATTGAATTATTGTTATATTGAACCAAGCTTGGTAGTTGGATGGCCTGAGGTGAATCTAATAAGTGATTCGAGGTTTTCATGGTGGGTGTTGTGTGAGGAGGAAGCTTGGGATTGATATTAATTGTCATCACGTGAATTGCGAACAATTTGGGATATTAGGTTAACTCTGCTGAAACTATTCCTGGGAAGTGATACGAATGTGCTATTTGTGAACCCCTTCATAAAGCTTATTTTCATAATTTCAAATGTTTCTAAATGTTCACCAGTTGCCTGTTTGATTGTTAAGATGTTTGTAGCCTAAAAAGATCCTAAATCATCGAACTACTCAGTGAATGACTCAACTGAATAATCGATAGGTCTAGAAAGTTAAAAAGCAAACCAATAGCTAGCACGAAAATGTTTTCAGGCCTTAATGTGTTTATATCTCCTTCTTTGATTTCAAAACGATTTGAACAAACTGAAAAAAAGGGCTACTGAAGGTGTTAATCACGAAACTTCGTTCGAATTATATGCTAGCTACTTACTTTAACTTTTGAATTGTGAGTTAATAGACTCATCATGATCTTAAGAGGCTTTTTAATTGAAAATGAAAGAACCATAAACCATTAATAGGGTTATAGGTTATTTTGCTAGATGAGTGTGGTTTTAACTGTGTAAGCAACTATAAAAAAGAAGTGATTCATAACTCACTTGACGGTGAGACTTGCTACGTGTGATAGTGACTTTTAATAACTATAATGGTTTCATGCGTTTCAATAGCTAAAATAGTGCTAGGCAATTGGCCAGGCCTAGGGAGTTAGACCCAGAAGTGGGAAGCCTAGAAGGCCCTGATGAGGGTAATGTTTGATGACGTGTGATAAAACCTTGAGGGTGGGGACTGGAGGCAGGATAAGGCGTGAGCTGTTTCCCCCAAAGGTAATGTTCTATGATTTAGGACACGTGATAAAACCTTTAGGGGGGAGTGGATGTAAGATAAGGCTTGAGCTGTTGCCCCCGCAAAGGACAATATCGAAGTTAGAGCTACTTTACTGAGACGTATAATGGCCAAATGTTGTGTTACTGATGCCTCGGGGATAACGTGAGTTGTGAGTGACGACCTCACATAGGACGAGTGTAGATCTCCCTTAGCCAGTACATTATGTAATCTTATGTCTGAATAAAAAGATATTTTCCTAATATATGAGAAGACAATTGAATTCTTGCCAATGTGGGTGTCTTAGGAACTTTTAAAAAGTATATAAGCCTTAAGGAGGCTAGTTTGATTTGTAAACGATTCTTTAAATGCAAAATGAGTCACTACATTTCCAAAATGCATATCTGGAAGCTTTTCACCCTATCTTTGTGGCTTTGCTTGCATATTTGCCATAATGCTTGGTTATTAAGGGAGTTCGGATATCAAAGGACTAGATACGAGCATGAGTGGCTTAGTATGAAGTTTAGAGGTGATGATTTTCCTTGGGGACATTTGTTGCCTAATATGATAGTAGTTCATAAACGTTGTGTGATTGCTACTTATCACTATTGCCAGCAAATGTTTTAGGTTTTAAGGAGTTGAGAAATACTTACTGAGTGTGTGGTAGCTCATCCCATCTCTATTTCCCCTTTTCCCAGGTTTTTCGATGTGATAGGTAGAAGTCGATTTACGTATACCAAGTTGGAATAACCTCTTGCTTCGAAAAAGGTGCCATATGTGTAGAAGTAGACTTAGGGATTAAATGGTGTAAGATGATGCATCCCTAGAACTGTAAATGCATGCAAAGAAAGCATTCTTGTTCATGTAATGCATACTGTTTAGAAATCGCTCTGTACGGCCATGTGAGCCAACCGTCTGATTAGTCAGTCACCTTTTTATTTAAGTTATTTATTCTTGGGATGTAAACCCCAGTTCTCTGGATGTGTGATCTGTTGAGTTGTATCTTTTATTCCCTTCTTTATTATTAAACTTTATTGTTTGGTGTACTCCAGGTGAGTGGCCTGTAGAGTTGTGGACTCCATCGTGTAACCGTTGAGCTTGTTTTAATGTTCTTTATTTTTCTATTCATTACAGGGACCTAATGTAAGGCTTTAAGCATGAGAAATGATATGTTTTTAGGGGAAACTCTGTCCATTTCTCCCCATAATTTAAGAAAACGTTAACATCACTAGCCCTAGGGTTATGGGTGTTACAGTCATGAAGAATATGTTCGGCCATTAAGGTCCAGTGCTTTTCAATCGAGAAGGTGTTCTTCTGCTAGGGCTCAAGATGTTCCTGAGTCTTCCCATGCTCAAGGTGGGAGCCCTCATCTAGAGTCACTGTTAGAGGTGAAGCCGCTTCAAATTTACAATCATGTCGATCCTTTTGCCCTATATACCTCACTAGGGGAACCTTGTAAATCTCACATTCTATATGATGATTCCTCCTCCGGGGTGATGCATGATGATCCTCCTCACCATTCTTAGGCTCCTAGGAAAACCCTTGTACTTATATGGGTACCAATCGTGCTTTGGCTAATTTTGGATATGCTTTAGGCTATGTTGTCTACCTCTTTGGTGGAAGTAGTGGGTTCATAGATAATTAGTAGGGAAAGTTTATTAGTTCTATGTATGATGCTTTTGACTATGACCCTGTAAGTTTATTTCACTTTTCATGCAATGAAAATGCAGGAAAGTTTTAAGCATGTTCATACTAACTCTAATGGACATTAGTCCCCACTCCCCCTAAAAATAAAAAATACTCAAAAAGAAAGGACATAATAAGTAAATAGAAGGCACTGTGGTCCTGAGTAATAATCCAAGATGTTATTAAATACTACCCATCTTACAACCAACTAAAATTTATAAGCTAAGCCTAGAATAAATGAAGCGAAAAAAAAGGAAATTGCAGTGGCCCAGTAACAACCTAGGGCATCGGCCGGTACCCTTTATTGGGTTGGCCCTACTGATGAATTTGCTTAATTTGTTCTACCGAGCTAAAACTGAATTCGATATCCCCTAGCATAGTTGAGAAGCCAGCCAACACCAAGGCTTATTTGGAATTGGCTAAAACTATTCTTACTATGAATTAAAACCACTTATCCTTCGAATTTTCATCAATTCAGAGTAAGGTTTTCTAAAAAAATAGCTGCCATGAAGGAGTTGATTTCTTAGCTCCTCTCCCTTGATTATGCCGACAAACATGACCTTAAGAGCTCCTATCTAGGCAATTTTCTTAGCTTCCGTCAAGTTAAAATTTCCTGTATCCTTCTTAAAGCTGTTGCCACCTTCTAGGATCCCGAAATCCATGTCTTCCGCTTTGGATATCATGAACTTTGCCTGTTAGTGGAGGAATTATCCTTAGCTTTCCTCTTTATTACCCTCTTGTCTTACCGACTGCCACTAGTAACCATTCTGCACTCTATCATCTTCCTTGGATTTAGATGATGAGACTGTGACCACCATATTGTTCAGGGACAAAGTAGACCTTATTGTCCTAATTTCTTATCTACAGAAGAATGGTTGGGCTATCAATAATGCTTTCGGGTATAAAGCTACCATCCTATGTCTTATTGCTGTCTTCGTACTCGTAGGTGGTAGTTTGAATAAGGGTCCTGCAGCTTTACTGAGTATAGTTAAGGAGATGCATTATGATTGGACCCCTATACCTCTCACTGTTGTTGAGACTATTTTATGTCTGGATTGATGCCATGATCATTCAGATAAGTTTTTTAGAGGCAGCCCCCTGCTGCATCAGGTATCCTCTATGGCATGGAAACCGGCTGATTTTAGTCTCTCTTTTTTTCTTTTGATACTAACTGGCATTTGGACCATACTATTTTTTTTTGTTTTGTTGGCGTGCAGATTTGGTTGCTGGAGCATCTGAGCCTAATAGAGATCCCTAGGAATGTGGATACATATCTTGCCTCCGCATTTTGGCAAAGAAGCAGACTATACAAGGATCGGTCTAAGGCTATCTGGATTAGCTTCTTAGAGAAAGATCGTCCCTTCTGTTGGGTGGCTCATTTGTGGTATATACAACACTTTGTCTCTAATGGGAAGACATTTGCCTACGTCTAGCTTCTTAGCTTGTTTGAGGGAACCTATTACTTTTCGACTCAACTAAAGAGGCAAAGCGATCATAGACAGCATCTCTGTAATGGACTATCATGTCCCCAAAGTTTGCAAGAATAAATATTCTAGTGTAAAGTCCTAGGAGAACTATTGGCTTGGCCTTCCCATCGTTGCAGTGCCATTTATCCCACACTATTCACATGCCACTAACTAGTATTTAGAGTGGATCATGAAACATGATGCTGAGGCAAGGAAGGCAATTTGTGCTAATCTAATATCTATCAAGAGCAGGAAGTACGATGAATCATCCTAAAATGGAAAGAAAAAAACAAAGGATCCTACCCCTCGGAAGACATCCCCCATAATTGTGAAGAATTTATAGAACGATTAGGAGTTTAAACTTTGCTTATGTTTTGCTCACAAAGTTTAGTGTTTTTCCATAGTAGAATGCTATTAGGACTTTTTATTTCGAGTTGTATGCTATTAGAATTTTGGATGGTAAAAAGGTGTTAATTTTTGCTCTAATTACTATAAAAGCCCTCACCTTATACCTCCTCTGCCTACAACTGCTTTTCCATGTCTAGATAATTTTTTGGATTTGGCTAGGTCAGGCCAGTCAAGGCTTCCTACACGTACAGAATCAGACCCTCATAGTTCATCACACTTTTTGTTCTTTTTTTTAAGGCCTTGGATGGGGTTTGTGAGCTTGTTAGCAGTTCAGCTAGCAGTCTATTGTGGACTTTTAGGCTTAATACTTCTTTAATAGATCGAGATTAGTATACTGAGTATATTACTCCCCATTCATATCTAAGTCTCACAGCTCCCCTTGGTAGTATGGTATTTATGATGTATGGTCCCAACTAGTTGGGCCTAAATTTTCTCCTTGGGTCCTACATTGGTGCCCTTACTTCCTTAAATGCCAAATCACCCTCTTGTAAATCTCTTGGTTTAGCTTTCTTATTAAAAGCTCTTGAGATTCTGGCTTGATAGATCTGGATGTTATATAATGCCCTTAACTTCCTCTCATCTACCATTACTAATTCTTCATACTAGGCTTTCACCCACTCTGACTCTGGAATTTGGCTTTCAACGATCACCCTATGTGACGGTATTGCTATTTTTGTTTGCAATGCCACTTCCATTCCATACGCGATGGAGAGCAATGTTGCACCTATGGTGGTCCGGATTGACGTCCTATACCCCCAAAGGGAAAACGGGGGTTTATCAAGCTAATCTTTATAATTCTTGACCATTTTCCAATTGTCCTCGGGATGCTTTTGTTGGTAGCTTCGACTACACCATTTGCCTAAGAGCAGTATGGTGACGACTTAGGATGCTGAATTCTATACTTTTTAAGTAGAGTTATAACTTCTTTTTTAAAGTGGCTCCCTTGATCACTTATTAGTTCGTGTGGAGCCTCATACCTGCAAATGATGTCATTGAGGAGGAACTTTGCCACATGGTTGGAAGTAATTTTCATAAAAGAGGCCACGTCTACCCAATTTTGTGAAGTAGCCAATTGCTACAGGAGCATATTCATGCCCCTAAATGCCTTTTTGGGATAATTTTTTCGATTATGTCGATGCTTAGATGGAGATAGGCCATAAAGAGGTTAACGTCGTGATACATAGTGAATTTCATTTGACCAAATGAAGGTGAGAAATTTATGAAGATGAGCCCAAACAATGTTGAGGATCAATCTTCCCAAAGACGCACAAAGAGAGAGAAAGAATCCCCAAATAAAAGAAATCCTCTAATGGAGATGAATCAATACTTGAAATAAGTAACCAAGAGATAAATCACCCCCCCTCTAACACTCTAAAGCCTTAGCATCAAGCATTAGGTTAAAGGGATGAACTCAAATCACCACTCTTCTTGGAGAGATAAAGATTTTGAGAAAAGCGCCAAGCCTCAAGCTTTCATATCACTCAACAAGTCTGAAATTTTACAGAGCTAATTGGGCTTATAAACACCCAATTAGAGTGGAATTATCTATTACATTAGGGTCAGTGGGCTAATAGAGGGCTTAAAATAATATCCTAGAAAAATAAATTAAGATGCTAAGATAATTATAATTATGATGAGCTGCATTTTTTCAAGGATTCACCCTCCATATTTTAGAGAGCTTTAACAAGGCTCTACACCACCAATGAGGTTTTACCCCTTGGAAAGTCCTCTTTTCTGTGTGTAAAAATACCCCATGCTGATTAATATCCAATATCACAGCTGTATCCTCCTCAATTAAGCTCATAATTAAAACCATGCAATTTCCAATCCTGGACCAGCCCTTGCTTGGTTATCAATCTATAACTTCCTCAATACTCCATGTTTAAATGTGATGCAAGACTGGTTGGAAAATAGACATCTGGGGCTATCTATCTTTGTATAATTTACAAAAATTAGAGCCCATTGCCTTGGCCAAAACTTAGCTAGAAGTGAGGTGAAGTGTTATGCCTAGAAAACTAAAGATGAGCTAATGAGGTGGGTCTTGTAGGATATAGTAGCTAAGCTCTTTATTTAGGGCTACCAATTTCCGAACCACCTTTCCTAAGATTACTTAGACCTTCTCAAGGGTTCCAAGTCAACACTGACCTAGGAGCACCTAGCCCTTGACCTAGGGATAATATCGAGCCCATTGGGTTTAAGGCCCTTGCTTGTGAAAGTTGGTCCAAGTTTGAGATGTGCTCCGTATCAATCTCTCCTCCTTAAAGGGGATTTGCCCTCAAATCATCATTATGTTATTCATCATCTTCAAGGTATGAAGTAAGATACCCAACATTAAAAGTGGTAGATATTTTCATGCCTCCTAAAAGCTCTATTCTATAAGTCTTCTACCTCATCTTTTGTACCACATTACATAGACTATCTACTCTAGCCATAAGCTTATTCTTCCTCCTTGAGGAAATCAAGATGTGGGTGGTTCTTGTTGGCTTTATGTTTGTATTACTCAATCACTTTCTCAATTTGTGCCGTCACTTACTCATGTAGCCTCTTCATCTCCTTAACTCTTACTTCAACCTCAAAACTCAAATATGATTCATGAGGAATAGGAATAAGATCAATGGGAGTAAGAGGGTTAAGGCCATAACATACTTCAAAGGGGAAATGAGAGGTAACATACAAAGGAGCCTTATTGTAGGTGAATTTGGCATGAGCAAGCTTGACATCCCAATCCCTCCAACTCCTTATCGTTATACCCCTTAGTAAGGTTGTGAGAGTTCTATTTGTCACCTTCATTTGTCTATCAGTTTGAGGGCTGGAAGTAGTGCTAAAGAGTAACTCAGTCCTCATAAGTCTCTATAGGGATCTCTGGATAGAAATTTGGTGCCCCGATTTTAAATGATGTTTCTTGGAATACCATAGAGTCTTACAATTTCTTAGAAGAAGAGGTCCGTAATATAGGTATCATCATCACTTTTGTGGCACGTAATCAAATGAGCCATCTTCAAGAATTGATCCACTACTACCATGATAGCAACTTTTCCCCATGGTATTCTTCGGTAGTCCGCAATGAAGTCCATGTTAATGTCATCCCAAGGCCTTATTGGAATCGGAATAGAATTGTAGAGGCCTTGATGGAAGTGACTCTTAACCATGTAATAAACATTGCACCTTGTGATCACCCTACGAACATCCCCTTCCATCTTGGGTAATAAGAATGCTCCTTGATGTTTTAAGGGTTTTGGTTACAGCAAAGTGACCGTCTAAGGCTCTTCTATGAGCCTCCTTAATAGTTAAGTCTCTTAGAGGACTTTTGGGGATGCAAAGCTTGCTTCCGTTAAAGAGGAAACCATCTTATATAGTGAAAGAGCTAAAGATAGAAGGATTCTCCACCACTTCCTAGGTAATCATCCTCATTATATAGAGATCTGATAGAATGAAATCCAAGAACCTTGGCCTCTTGGACTGGAAGGACAACATATCTTCTTAACACAACATTCCTTTTCTGACTCTTATGCTTATAAGAGAAGGTGAGACATTAAAGGAATTCAATCCACTTGGCATGCCCTGTACTTAACTTGTGTTGGCCACTAATGTAGGATAATGCTTTTAGATACGAATAGAGCTCAAAGGGTTTGGACTTAAGGTAATGACTCTAATGTTCTAAGGCCCTAATAATGGAATAGAATTCTGTGTCATAAGTGGAGTAGTTAAGCCATAAATAATTCAACTTCTCACTAAAGAAAGCTAAAGGGAGCATAGCTTGAGTATGAACCTCACCAATTCTAATGCCACTAGTATCATATTCAATTTTTAAAAGGAGATCAAAGTTAGGAAAAGCTAATATAGGAGCCAAACAAAGCCTACCCTTGATGGTTTCAAAGGCCCTTTGGGCGGCCTTTGTCCACTCAACCTTCCTTTCTTGACGCATTCGGTCAACAGAGTCGTACTGGAATCAAAGTCTTTGATGAACCGACGGTTAAAAAAGGCCAACCCATAGAAGTTTCGTACTTCTGTGATGGAGGTAAGGAGGCCAACTCTTGATAGCCTTAACTTTAGATTCATAATCTTGAATTCCCTTACTGGACACAACAAGAAAGATAACTTAAGGAGTGAACAGTTTACACTTCTTAAGCTTGGGATATAACTTTTATTGCCTCAACAGTTGGAACACTTGAGAAAAGTGTTCCATATAAGACGCCTCGTTATGACTGTACACTAAGATATCATTGGAATACACCACGACAAACTTCCTAATGAATGCTCTCAAGACCTCATTCACGATCCTCATAAAAGTACCAGGAGCATTTGATAGATAAAAAACATTCCAAGCCACTCATGCAACGAAAACTTGGTCATAAAGGCGGTTTTCCATTCATCTTCTTTCATTCTAGTTTGGTGATAGCCACTCTAAAGGTCAATTTTGGAGAAGACCTTAGACCCATGTAATTGATCAACCATATCATCTAATTGACGAATAGGAAATTGATACTTGATGGTGACATTGTTAATGGCCCTAGAATCATCACACATACGCCAAAGTGTCATCCTTTTAAGATACTAAAAGGGCAAGAACCAAATATGGACTTAAGCTTTCCCTAATGTACCCATGATAAAGTAACTCTTATACTTGTCATTGAAGCTCTTTTGACTCATTAAGATTGCACTTATAGGCTAGCCTATTTGACAAAGGAGCACCCCATAGGAGATCAATTTGGTGGTCTATTCCTCTCAAGGGATGGACCTTAGTGGGTAAATAATTAGGAATAATATCCTTAAATTCTCTAAAGAGTGATTGAGCTGGGGGATGCATGGGTTGCACTCCCTCACATGTGTTTGATTCTACCATAAGTAAGGCAAATAAATGCTTGCTCTTACTAATGGATGTCTATACCCATGTTTCACTCATAAACAGGCTTTTCTCACTTCGCTTCGCCAATTTAGATTTGAGGGGCTTAGGTGGAGGTTGTGGGGTCAAAGTATGATTATGATCTTTGTGTTCAAATGCATATGTATTAGCATTCCCATCACAAATCATGTGATTATCGAACAACCAAGGCCTACTAAATAACAAGTGACATACATCCATAGGGAGGACTTCTACCTCTCCGCAATATGGGCCCACCAAAAATGCAATAAGAGCTTGCTTAGAAATGGTTACCTCACTTCCTTGCTTGAGCCATTGGAGAGAATAAGGAGTGGGATGCACCAGTGTGGTTGATTGAAGCTTATCAATGAGGGTGATGGAAGCTACATTGGTGCAACTTCCTCCATCAATAATGAGTTCACACACCTTACCACCAATAGTGCATCGGATATGAAAAATTTGCTTCCGTTGGCTTTACTCACGAGGAGTCTCTTGGCCATGGAGTGCTCTTTGAGTTACCAAAACTTCGCCACATCTAGAATGATCAAAGTTTGGTCCTCATCCTCGGCTTCCTCATTACTAGTTGCTTCCTCTATAGCTTGGATTTCTTTAACTTTTTTAGTGGTGAGAGTTCTCTAACTAGGACAATTGACTTCAAAGTGTCCGTAACCATGGCATTTGAAAAACTTTTTTACCCTTCAATCTAAAGCTTTAATTACACTAACATATAATCATGCTAATATTAGTGATATTCCATATAAAATTATGTAAAAAGGTACAATCTTTAGTGTAATGCAAAGATAAGTAAAATACATAATTTACAGTGAGCAGAACTATTTAAAAGATTACATCTTTATTGACTTACAAGAACACAATAAGCATGAAAGGAGAAAACAGGAAGAGAATGATGGAATTTTTGCCCTCAGGTCAACCCACCTGACTACCCAAGGAACCCATTGGAGTGATTATAGTGCTAATCTTAGACGAGAGACTCAAGATTGTAGTCGACTAACAATAATTTCGTCCCAATCTCTCAAGTGGTCTCTCGACAGGTCTGATCTCAAAAATTAAGTTAGTTCTCATTAATTAATTGATTGCTCATTCCCTGATTTTTTTTCTTTTTTTTCCCCCTCTCTTTTTCTACCCTTGAGGTGCCACCCTTTTATAGGTGCTAATTGGACAGACTCTATCTAGGAAAAGATTACCAACTCCTGATCATATTAGGCTTAATGACTTTTCTAATGTTATTAGGAATCTACCTTTAACAAGAAGTGCCAGCGGGCTTTGTTGACTTGAGCCACCTCTCCTCTAATTGGACTCTTATTATTTATTTTATTTTGATTAATCACCTCATTGGTCCTCCGAGTTCATAATTGGGTTAGTTTCCTCACCCTCAAGCAATTAAAATTTTGATTGCCGTTTTTAGGAGTCTACATAACCAACCTCCGCCCACCTACCTATAACGGGGAAGTTAACCCTCAAGCTTTTGAGGAGTGGATCCGTGATATAGAGAAATAGTTTAATACTCTCCAGTGCCAAGATAAATAGAGGGTGGGATTCGCTGGATTCTACATCAAAAGAGAAGCAAACTTATGGTCGACCATGTTGAAGGAGAACAAAATGAGCCTCGATTTAGGTGGGCATAATTCAAGGAGCTTAAGAGGAACTGCTTCTACCTTACGTCCTTTCAGAAGGCAATGGAGAAGGAGTTTATCAAATTAGAGAAGGGAAGGATGAGTGTTCTCCAATATACTTCTATGTTCATGGAGCTATCCTTCTGTGCCCTCGCTTATATGGCAAATGAGACTCTTAAAATGAGTTGGTTTGAGCTCGGGTTAAACCATAAGCTGAAGGTTGCAATATCTTTACGGACATACAACTCTTATCAGAAGATGTATGATGCTACCATCAACATGGAGCGAGCTCAGAATGAAAGGGAGGCTTTCTTCAACAAGCAAGGGAACAAGAGGAAAGTGAGGCCACAAGACCATCGAAATTAATAACTCCAGCAAAAGAGGGCACGACAGGAGGGCACACAAGGCATATAAACAAGAGGGTTCCATCACAGAGTGATATATCGAGCATGCGGAAGCCGAAAAATTATGCCCGCAACTATAATGCCCCTCAAAGAAAGGTGGATGCTTTAGATGTGGGAGTCAATAGGACCATGTGAGGGATTAACCTCTATCACCACCTACCACTGATCAAGGAAGAGTTAACAATCAAGATGGAGCTCAATCTCCCCACTAGGGTTAAGAGAGAACCCAGGGAAACCAGTTAACTCCCACTTGACCACCACAACAGGACCAGCAATGACCACCCAACATGTAGGGTGTACGTGATGAAGGGGGATGAGGTAGACAATGCTTTCGATGTGGTTATAGGAACCTTCTTTGTTCACTCTTACCAAGTAACTATGTCATTTAATTCTAAGATAGCCATTCTTTTGTTGCACCTAGTATTATTGATAAGTTAAAGTTAGTTCCTTCCGTCGGATCACTTATTATGTTTGTCACTATACTTATGGGAGATAAAGTGAGGTGTGAAAAGTTGTTTAGAGGGTGTTGTATCCTAATGGCTTGGTAAGAATTTATAGCTAACCTGTATCACTTTGACTTGACTAATTTCGATGTAATCATAGGTATGGATTGAATATCAAAGTATCATGCGCAAATAGACTTCCTTACACAAAAGGTGACCTGAAGAGGCCCTAATGGGGATACAGTTGTGCATAAAGGAGTCAACCTGAAACTAGGGGTTAGGTTGATCTCCGCCGTGAAGGCCCTTGAAATAAGGCTGTGAGTGCTACTTATGTAATGTGGTTGACTTAGTAACAACTTAGCCATCAGTAGAGAGTATACCGTTAGTATATGAATACCTAGATGTTTTCCCGGAAGAAACCCCTAGCATGCCCCCACTAGGGAAGTGGATTTTTGTATTGACTTAACCCTAGAAGCTGCTCCAATTTCTAAGGCCCCATATAGAATGGCCTCGACAGAGGTTAAAGAATTAAGGACTCAACTTTAGGAACTCTCAGAAAAGCGGTATATTAAGCTGATTGCCTTACATTGGGGAGCACTAGTACTATTTGTGAAGAAGGATGGAAGCTTGTGGCTATGCATAGACTACCAGGAGTTGAATAGAATCACCATCAAAAATCGCTGTCAACTACCTCAAGTTGATGACCTCTTCGATGAACTATGGGAAGCTGCAACCTTCTCGAAGACAGGCCTCAGATCCGACTACCACCAACTTCTGTTCTGAGAGGAGGACATACCAAAGCTGCTTTTTGTAGCCGTTATGGGCACTTCAAATTTGTAATGATGCCCTTTGGACTCAGCAATGTACCAGCAAACTTCATACATCTAATGAAATGAGTTTTTAAGCCGTATTTATATCAATTTATGATAGTGTTCATTGATGACATACTAGTGTACTCAAGAACTCTGAACGAGCATGCTTAACCTCTAAGGACTTCCCTCTGAGGTTTAAGGAAAAGTGAACTCTATGCTAAGTTGAAAAAGTTGAGTTTTTGCTAGAGAAAGTAGCTTCTTGGGTCATATGGTGTCTAAGGAGGAAATTAGTAGACCCACAAAAGACAAAGGTAATTACCAAGTGGCATACACTGAAAAAAAATCCCAAGGTGAAAAGTTTCCTAGTGCTAGTGCGGTACTACCAGTGACTTGTTCAAGATTTCTCAAAGATCAAAATGCCTCTCACCAATTTGACTACGAAAATGGTGAAATGTGAGTGGACAAGAAGACATGAGTAAGCATTCCAGGAACTTAAGAAGATACTTACATCTACACCATATTGGCGTTGTCATCTAGAACTGAAGGGTTTGTAGTATACAGTGATACATCTCGCAATGGGTTAGGATGTGTATTAATTCAAAATTGATGGGTTATAGCATAGGCATCTCGACAACTAAAGACCCACGAGAGGAACTACTTAACTCATGTTCTACAATTAGTGGCTATAATCTTTGCTCTCAAAATCTTAAGGCATTACTTATATAGAGTGCACTCCAAGATCTTCACCAACCATCAAAGTCTCAAGTACCTATTCTCCCAAAAGGACCTAAGCTTGAGACAGACAAGGTGGCTGGAATTTCTTAAGGATTACAATATGCACTTTCAATATCACCCTAGAATGGCAAATGTAGTGATGCTTTAATCCGTACACCATGCACTACTCTCAACCACCTACTCTCCATATGAATGGAGTTTTTGAGGAGTTTAAGGGGTTAGAGATTAATGTGGTAGTCAGAAAAGGCAAAGCTATGCTATTTGTAATGGAAATGCGACCTAGACTCACTGGGGAGATTCGTGCTATTTAGGATTTGTGATCCATGAGTACAGATGACAATGGATCGGATTTGGATTGGATGTTGGAACATTTGAATCTGAATCTGATTACATTTTTGGATCCAAAAATCCAATCCGAAGCTCATCCAACAGTCTATAGCGAACCTCCAATCTGAATTCTTTTCACTGCAATAATTTTTTGCTATGTGTTTCCATCCAAACTAATATTTAAACATTTAATACTAAATTATGGGATACTGAGAATGAGGCACATGACGGTAATGTGCAATGATAGGGGGTCGGGCGACTCCCTGCTAGTTAATGGCAAAGTCAAATTGAGAGAGAGAGAAAGGGGGAGAGAGGCTAAGCGACTAATGGTGGTTGATGTTAGAGTTCTGTAAAATCAAAAATGTAAAATCAAAGATTAGAGGTTTGGCTTAGAGGTTGAACTTGGAGGGTAAACTTTAGATTTATAAAGTCTTAGATTTGAATTTTAATTATTCAATAAAATAATCGAATCGGATTGGAATATCAGATCGAATGTTACCTTTCCTTCGAATCCAGCTAGAACTCGGATTATTTTTGACGGACTTAAGGTCTATTCTTTTTGTTGGTAAATGGGCATTGGTAAAGGAGTGAAGTCGATGAAGGTAGGTTGAAGTTAATATTTTTTGTTGAAGTGGCTTAGAATAGGTTGAAGTAGGTTGAAGTAGGTTGAAGTTGATTGAAGTGGGTTGAAGTTGGTTGAAGTTCATTCAAGTGGGTTGAAGTTGGTATTTTTTATTCAAGTGGATTGAAGTTGGTTTGGTTGAAGTGGGTTGAAGTAGGTTGAAGTTGGTAAATTAGAAAAGACAAATAAAAAGAACAGGCCCTCAGACTCGAATATTTTTTTCGGATTTGAATAGGATTATTTTACCTTAGATCGGATAGGATGTGCCTTGAATTCAGATATTATTTCCATCCCTATCCATGAGGATGGGACACTAAGGTTCCATAACTAAGTGTGTCCCCTGCAATGGACACACTTGAAAGGAAGATTCTAGATGAGGTTCACAATACTCCACATTCGGTGCATCCTAGTGGGAATAAACTGTGCAAGGACCCCAAGCAAACCTTCTGCTGGAGCAACATAAAGAATTAAGTAGTGGAGTATGTGTCTAAGTGCTTGACATGCCAATGGGTAAAAGCGAAGCATCAGTGCCCCGCAGGACTCCTCCAACCTTTGGAGGTTCCAAAGTGTAAATAAGACTTTGTTTCCATTGGCTTTATGATAGGGCTACCGAAAACAAGGGGTAGAAATAACAATGTTTGGGCGATTGTCAATAGATTAACCAAGTCTGCACATTTTAGCTCCACGGCAAGCACCTAGATTCTGGATCAATTCTCTTGTGGTTACCTAAGTGAGATTATTCTCTTATATAGGGTGCCTAGTTCCACACTTTCTGATCCACACACGAGGTTCTAAGTAGGATTTTGGTAGAAACTAAAAGAGGCATGCAGCACCAAGCAGAACTTTAGCATGACATTTCACCCTGCTACAAATGGACAGACAGAGTGTACTATCCAAACATTAGAGGATATGCTGTAAGCCTACGTTTTGGACTTCAAGAAGGCATGGGATAAGCGATTCATATTGATCGAGCTCTAGTACAGCAACAGCTACCACTGCAGCATAGAAATGTCTCCATTTGAAGCTTTGTATGGTAGAAGGTGTAGAACTACCTTATGTTGGTAGGAGATCGATGAGGGACTCACTATTAGACTTGAACTCATCGAGGCCACCACACAGAAGGATACTAATCTAAGAAAGGATGAAGGCAGCCCACAGGCGCTACAAGAGCTGTGCAGGCAAGCGGTGAAGACCCTATGAGTTCAAGGTTGGAGACCAAGTCTTCTTATAAGTCTCGCCCACGAAGGATGTCATGCAGTTTGTAAAATCAGGCAAGCTCACCTCGAGCTATATCTGTCCTTACTCCATCATTGAGCATGTTTAACGAGTAGCATATCAACTATAACTGCGAGAATAACTTTCCATAGTTTACAATGTGTTTCACATATCTTAACTACGTAAGTATATTCCTGACCCAACTCACGTAATTAAGCCAGAACCCCTACAACTTTGATAAGACTTAACTTATAACAAACAGCTGATTAGATTTTGGACCATGGAGAGAAGCGGCTTCACAACAGAGTAGCTCCACTTGTGAAAGCCCTCTATACTAACCACACCACTGTTGAGGGAACATGGGAATTGAAAGAAGGAATATAATCTAAATACCCTTATCTGTTCATGGAACCGAGTATGAGTGAGTTTCAGGGACGAAACTTCTTTTAAGAGGCGTAAGATGCAAAATCCCGGGAATTTGGATGCTTGTTAATTAAGTTGTTTGTGGAGTTTCAAGGATAAAATTTCTTTTAAGGGATGTAGAATATAAAAACACAAAAATTCACATTAATGATCCTTAAAGAAGGGTTAAGATGATCCTTAGTTACTTGAGCTCGTAGGTAATATTTTAGAGTGGAGTTCCATTTAGTTAGAATTTTGGACCGAGTCCATTTTTATTTTAAGCTTAATCCAAGCTTTTGATGAAGAATTATTAATTTCAATTTGGAATTTAAAATAAATAATTTACAAAACAATAGTTTTTATATTCAAAATATAAATTTTATTTGAGAAATATAGATTTTCATTATTTAGAGCTCTCTCTCAAAAGTTCAAATTTTAAAGATTTTCAATTCGAAGGTATATTGTGGTTGGGACATTAAAAATCTCCTAGCATTCAAATTTTGCAAACCTTATCCAAGTACTCCATTTTCCCCATATTTGAATAGCCATGAGTTCTAAAAAAAAGTTTCTGCAAATTATTTTTACATGAAACTAATGCCCCCCTCCATCACTATCATCTCACTTCTCTCTCTTTCTTCCCCACTACCCTAACTCACGCCCCTCTCCACTTTGTTCATCACCACCACCAACCGACCGCGGCCACCACCACCAAGCTGATGGTCACACATCGTGATGCCCAACCAAGCCACCAAGCCTCCTTCCTCCTTGATTTTTGATGAGAAAGTTTAGGGTTTTTACACTCATAAAGAATTGATTTTCATAGCAAATTCAGTCAGTTTTTAAACTATTAACACTTTCTTCTCATGTTGCAATCTAATTCTCAGATTTTGGAGTGGTTTGAAAGCATTCATACAAGCATATTGCCTCTCACTCTTATATTCAAGGTAAACAGAAAATGTTCTCTTCAAAACCTCTCTTGAAGGGGGCTTGGATAGGTTTTATTGATTTTAGAGTGGGTATTGATGACTAGGAGTAGTTTCAGATTGATTTTGGTGAGTTTACTTGTATGTAAATCATGGTTTCATAGGTATACATACACACGTACATACACACACACATACAAATATATACACACAGACATATGCATATACACACACACACACACACACACACACACACATGTACATACATACATACGTACATACATACATATACATATATACATACATATATACATATATGTATGTATACATGTATATGTATGTATGTATGTATGTATGTACGTATGAATGTACAAATATGTATGTATGTATATATATATATATATATATATATATATATATATATCTGTATGCATGCATATATACAT